>JAHWFP010030067.1:0-24684 GCA_023313725.1 Lithobius niger
ATTCGTATGTATTATGTTTAAGGTACGATAATTGTACTTGCTTTGCGTAATGTATGGCGCCGTAAAAAAAACCTTTGAAGGTAGAGCAAAAATGGAATTTTTTCATTGATATTTACACCTCCTTGCCTTGTTCTTGGGAGGGTGTACCCCCTCCCCCCACCCGTTGGTAGATACGCCACTGCCAGTCGATAACAGATTCTTTCGAATAATACTACAGCTAGCCTACTACCAGAAGATGGTGGCATACTATTAACTTTGCTTGTGTAGTGAGTGCATTCTACCTTGATTCTGGCTGACGAAGTTGAAGCGTATCTTAAAGTATTATAGTTTAAAGCAGGCTTCAAGATTCACTGACTACATAAATACAGCTAACGTAAACAAGAACACACAAACCAGTCAAACTATTATTTGTTGGGTATGTCGTCGGCCATGTATCTGACCTAAGCGCATTAAAAAACAAAACAAAAAAATGTGTATAACGTGCTTAATACGTGGTTAAACAGTCGCTATTGTAATTTTAATTTTTTAATGTTTATCACAAAGACATTAAGATATTTTTTTTATAGTAGAGACCTGGCTCAACAATATTACACCGACCTAATGATCGTTCGACGACTACCTTATCTTATCCTGCGTGGAATCACGGTTCTCGGAAGGGTGGTATAATGATTATTTATAGATCGTACGTTGGTTTAGTCGCTCGTGCATTTCCTCGAGCTCAGAAGCTGACTGTTGGTCTCCCATCCGAGAGAATGAATTTTATCCTGGAATGTCTGCCTCACAGTGATCGGGGTGACGACATACTCGACATCTGCGCATTTATCACTAAGCAATTGCACCCGTCGTTCTCTAACATCGCTGTATGTGATTTTAACCTCTCTACAGTCGACTGGAAATTGTGGAGCGCCTCCACAAGACAGCATGCGGAGTTCTTTGCGCCGTGTTCGTGCTCGGGTTGTCTCAACTCCTGAATGTGCCAACTAGGGGAGATCGCACACTGGACCTTATCTGCACACAGGATGATAGGTTGGTTTACAATATCACTGTAGATAACCACCTGGGTACTAGCGACCACTCTATCATCGGTTTCTGTGCCAAATGTGACATTGCTAAACTCAATGCGGATACACAAATCGGTGGTAATGTGGATTTTGAGAGACTTCGCAACATGACCGGTTCTGTCGACTGGCCCAAATGTTTTACCCATTCTGGCGATTCAGTAGATGGATTATTGGAATGTTTTGTTAATATCTTTTCTGCAAATGTTGACTTCTATTCTTTGGCACCAAGACCTAATTTAACTTCTAAGAGGAGGCAACCTTCTTTTATACGAAAACTGGGTAATAAAAAGCTAAGGCTTTGGTATTCGCATAAACAAAACAAAACCAAGGCCACACATAATGCTTACAATGAATGCAGCAAAAGGTAAGAGACCACGGTTATTGGCTGGCATCGAAGTTGGCATCCTCCATTATAAAAGAGGGTAATCTTCATTATTTGTTTAAATACTAAAGAAACACGACTGGCTCGGCCAGGCACTTACCACCTATTTTGCTGAATAATACCCTTGTTACGGACAACTTTGAGCGTGCCAATGGGTTAAATGAAAACTTTATTAGGCTTGGGGTAATGAATAATAAAGTAGATTCAGTATACCATTGCAAAATTTCACCAGCAACTATTGATACTGCAAACACCAGCTTTCCTACTTTCCTACAACCACGACTCGGGTACCGGACCTCTCTCCAGGAGATTTTGGAACAGATGCATAATTTCTACAGCTGTTGATGCACACCCAGGACAGGTCCGTTGCTGTTTCAGAAACAGCTGCAAGTGTGAAATCGGCAAGTGTGAAATCGGCTGCAAGTGTGAAATCGGCTGGGGAATTCCACTTGGAAACGCATTGGCCATGGCTTCTCTGTGTAGAATTTAACGGTTCACCCCTTGTGCGCCTGGATCTACACACACGAAGTGCATACTTTTGATATTGGTGGCATAGAGCGCACCTTGCTTCCCCAACGAGCCAGCAGCCCCGATGCTCTTTTTTCCTTTCGGATCAGAAAGGCTGATTCCTTAAGAATTCCTCTGTAGACTATAAGATGAATTTGAATTTTATTGCAGAGAGCCTTGGCCTTCCGTCACGTGCTCTGTTACAGCACCGAAAAAAAAACAAAATAACGTGATAGCAAGATCTAGACACACGCTAGTGTGTCGCCGCCAAGTAGACGTTTTATTGTTGTTGGAGCTTAATTGTCATAGCGTTATTGTTAGTGTTATTGTTGTCAGATTGCGGCTCACTAGCAGACTGTGTCTTTTAACTGAAACCAACTTAAACGTGATTTCAGCATACTGGTGTAAATTCCCCATGCGGTAGAAATCTTTGCAAATCGTTTGAATTAGGTGTCTTGGGTCCAGTAACAAAGAAAACGTCAACACGAAAATGTGGGAACGTGTCCTTCATGGAGAAAGTGTCCTCAATAACGTTGATTTGTGTTACTAGTAACTAGTCCGCAGGCTCCCATGTTAATTCTCATAGGGTATAACGACACGTCTACAGCTCATTAGGGAAAGTTGCCAGATCTAAATTTCGGCAGACAGGTAAAGCGTCATATGGGGAAGTGCCTTTTTATAAAATGGGGGTTGCAGCTAGAAGCACGTGGCCCTGAAGTGGCTCGTAAGTTCAAAATTATTGTTGTAACCATTATTTGTATTGTCATTTCAACAGTAGATTATAACATGCTTAAGTGTTGCACGCTTATAGTTTCAGTACTTGCAAATAGGTGGTTCACTAAGATACAGGAATATCTTTATCTTTTATTGCAAAGGTTTGGTCTTTTATTTTACGTTACACGAATCCAAACTGAATTATCTGCCCCACCACGATAAAAGGGACAATTTTCCTGGAAAGAAGATTAGGAAACAAAATGCACATCGTCAGCACAGGTGGGAACGTGTTCTTTATGAAGAAAAAGTGTCTTCAATAACGTGACGCGGACATTTTATTTTATGTAGACTTACTGTTCTTGCAGTCTAGTGTAAGTGGCGAGTAATTTTAAACTGCTGGCGAGTTGATTAGTTTTAGTAATCTTCGTCTGCCACCAGAATATTAGAACTGTATGAACATCTACCATTCCGTGAGTTTGTAGTATCTGTTCATGATTGAATGATAAACGTTAACGTCGGGAGAGCCAAGTGAAGGGGGATGCACTGATTGAGTGAGCGAAGCGAACGAAAATCAGCGTTTGTTAGCTAGTGCGCTCAAAAATCGGATTCAATAGACTTAAGCACGTGAAACATGGGCATACAATACGCCAAACCATGTCCATTTGGCTAGTGTAACGGCTAATTGACCAATAGCAAACGTCAGAATTACGAATTAGAAAATTTATAGACACTCCAGACAAAAAAGGTAGAGGTGACTATTAGACAGTGGAATTCTTTGTATTCACATGCCTATGAAAGTTGTGATATCCACCCAAAACCAAAACTGGTATAAGAGCAGCCGCCAAGTTTCCAAGAAGGGTCGGCCTTTCAAAGTAGTGATATTCAACCAGTGAAAGGCCGCCAAGGTTAATCCTATTAGCCAAGTTAATCGCACGGAATAATACTTTGGACGTTAAATGAAAACTCGAAGATTGCTACCGCTAGTAGCAATCTTCTAGTTTTTATTTAACTTTCGAACTATTAGTAGGTGCGATTAACTTGGCTAATAGGATTAACCTAGGCGGCCTTTCACTGGTTGAATGATGTCACTACTTTGAAAGGCCGACCCTTCTTGGAAACTTGGCGGCTGCTCTTATACCAGTTTTGGTTTAAGACAACATTCAACAAAACGAGAAAGGGTTTCGAAGGGTTTCAAAGGGTTGAACGAGCGTTACCACGCGTCTTCTGCCCGAAGCCCTTAGGCCAACCGGCGCCGCTAACAATGTAGAAACCTAACGATGATGAAGAAGGCGGCAAAAGATGAACAATGAATGAATGAATGATTTTTATTGAGGGTCAGAGCCAGAAGCCAAGCAACCTACTCTAGACCAAGCACAATACACCATTGCACCAAAGCCAACAGAGAACACAAGAAAGAGCACGCGCCAACAAAATCACAGCAACCCACACTGCCCCTCTGCAGTGGGCTTCAAACAATATCTCAAATTAAGAGATCAAAAGCTTCAATAATTCTGGCTATAAGAGCTGAAACGGATAGTTTCAAAGGAATGAATGAATGAATTTATTCAGGGCCTGGGCCCGAAGCCATGCGCCCTAATACAGAAACTACAAAACCATCGCACAGGCACACAGACCTACAACAGACTGGAGTGGAGGAGAGCACGGTGTGGGAGTGCAAAGCGGTAGAGCACCGGGGTTCACACCATAGCACCAGACGTCCTAACGTAGGACAGCACTGTACGTAAATGCGCGACAGACATACCAGTGTGGTGGGGAGCGAGGATATCCACGAGACATAGCACAGCTCCAAACCTGGCTGTCCTTGGGATGCCAAAAGCTGGACATTCAAGTTAGAAAGGCACTGGAGTCTGCAGCCGCCCACAGCACACACACTCTGGAGACTGCGACCACCCCATCCTATGTCTCTGAGCCGCCAACAATGAGTGACCCGTCCGGAGGCAAGACAACACCCTACAATCTACCAAAGGAAAGACAGCTAACGGGGAATGGAGAGAACAGTGAGGCTGTAGCGCATACAACGCTCGGCCTGTAGTGGCTGCAGACCATGCCTTGTCCCATTCCCTAAAAAGCCACATCCGCAGCGGCGCATGCCTGGCCCTCTGCAATGACACCGGTACAATGGCTTAACCACCCTGACCTGCAGCAGCTCTGGCAAGACCATCGGCTTGCTCGTTTCCTGGAACACTCCATACCCTTTTACCCACCTTATCGCAACAATGCCACTCCTGGACGCAGCATAAAGCTTTGTGCACACCTCCACCAAAACAGGGTCAGAGAGATCCAAAACCTCAACAGTCCGACGTAATGACGCAATCAAAGTTTGTTGAGTAACAATCACTGTAATGATCGTTGTTGTGGGTTTATCGCGTTGGTATCAAGACGGAGGAAAAGGCATTGCAGCTACACTGAGAAGTGCAATTTACTTTCTTAAGAAGTCCAAATACCGCTGGACCCTCGAGGAGGGGGTGGAGGGGGTAGTTGGAAAGATCATTCAATGGGGAGGTGCAGGGGGGAGGTCAGGGTCTTTTCATGTCATCCTCCCCAGTACAATATTTTGCTGACTCATGTGCAGATGATTTGCGTGGTTATCAAGAGGAAAATACAGGCAATCAGCCAGAAAATACGGCCGGTGCCCGGGAGGGGGGTGGGGGTGCAGACCACACAATGGTATGATAGCATGACATAGGCATTAAACGTCCTGGCGAATCGTGACCTGCAAGGTGTCCTGAGAGAATTTGGTTATAGAGCCACAACCCTCACCATCCGCCACCTGCAACTCCCTGCGGAAGGGAACCCGCTGCCGTCCGGCAGAGGAAGGGAGAGCACTCTTACCTACTCCCCTCCTGATTAAATGCATCCAGAAGCTGTGGCCAGCAAGAACGGATTGGAAGGGTTCAGGCATCCCCGGGAATATACTAGGGGCCTAGGGGGCCTTTGGGGGATGGGAGCAGCCAACTTCATAACAAAAGCAGAGGCAGTCACTAGCACGAAGGTCCCTCCATGTAACCCAAATGCGGGGACCACCAAACCAACACTCCCCCCGTCTGCCCCCAGAAGTCAGACCCATCACACACGTGCAAACAAAAAACCGCCAATGTGGCTTGCTTTATTCTGACACGTTAATCTTCCTCAAAACAAACTTAGCCTTCCTTTGTTTACAATAATAGCGCAACAGTTATGCGGCTCCAGGTGCAATAACAAAATGGTTTGCAACAATGCTACGATGATTTTGTTACCCAAAAGGCTTGTTACCATTTGGCATAGTTTGCTAGATGAAATTTTTCGTTTTTTTCTTTTATTTCAGGATAAAACTTTGATATGCTACTGGTGCAATGTAAGAATTTACCTATATTCAATACTAATGTAATTATAAGGTATCAGGTAATTGTAAAACGTTTATCGTAGATTTACTGCCACTTTCACCTTCGGCGTGAAGCCGTGCTATGACTGCAATTTCAAAGGTCCTAATGAATTCTCAAACTTAATAGCTATAGACTTTAGGGGAAACAGGCATCGCAAGCGGAAACTAGCCCATAATTCGTAAATATTTTTAGCATTTCATCATCTACAATATTTATTTTATGAGCTTATAGCCTATAGGTCTTTCCTATTCTTCATTGCTGCAGGTATGTGGCTAAAAGAATTTGACATCATTTTCCGGTTACCAGGTATAGGAAAGCTTGTCTCTGAAGACGCTTTGTTTCGACAGCATCTATCTCTGTGCACCAGCACATTCAACACACCAATTGTATACTAACACAGTTTGTGTAGCGACAGTACACAATGCATGTACAATGCATGTACAATGCATGCACAATGCATGCGTACTGCACTACACAAACTGAGTACTTTTAGTGCACAACTCAGTGGATTGGTTGTGCTTGTACACAGAGTTGTATACTGTCAGAACTATGAAAGTTATTCTGTGGTAATTATTCGTACCCTGCTTAGTGAAATTCGGGCTAAGCCATCTATCCTAACCTAACCTGCGATACACACAGGAGCATTACAAACAACACATGGCCAAAAGACGTACAATTACGACGCTTTTCGAGTAGTGTTGGTTAGTTGTTCTAAATCACGTCCATTCTTTTCGTTTAAAAATTAATGTTTAGGTATGGTTTCGGTTTGGCAGTAGGCAGGAGGCCCTACAAAAATCGTTGACGAAAGCATACCTAGGAGAGGAACGATGAATACTGGCGTCGTTACGGATAATTTGAAGAAGCAACACTACGGCCGAATGATACCCTAGTTGTCGGTGTTCCTGCTGTTGAGTTGTTTATGGTGGAGTTTTTGGTAATACGATTTAGGTCAGTTGCTTAGGCCCGAGCTTTATTGGAATGAACCTGAGCTTACCATGGAGCGACTAAGTGTACGAGTTGGGAATCATTTTATGGTATATGTGCAAAGTGTGTAGATCTTCTGTTACCTCCGCATGTGCAAAGAACGGGTTTTCAACCACCAGAGACTACTAAACTCTAAAAGTCTAAATTTTAATTTTATTAAATTCTATTAAAATTTTATAATTCGCTTAATTACATAGCCACAAATAAACTTCATTATGTAAAATTGTTCTTGTGTTCTACTGCTTGGCATCCTCCATCCGCACCCCAGTCAACATCCAGAGTCGGAAAAAAAATGGGTCTTTCGAAAATAGTAAAAAAGAAAGTCTTTAGAGTTGATAAAATAGGGGATCCAGTCAGTAATTTCAGCCTAATAGGCCTACCTAACGCCAATATTTTCTCTTCGATACTACCCTGACATAAGACTTAAATGAATCTTATAATTCAACAAAAGGATAAGCTAATTTATATCTATTGGGACGATAATTTTTTTTTATAATCATGCTTATTTTGCGAGACGTCACGTATCCATAATGTACCGAGAATGACATTTGAGCATGCAGGCGTTTACTATAGCATAACATAAAGTTCATGGTTTTTTTCCCTATTTTTGTTTTACCTGTGAGGGCTGCTATCATCAATCATACAAAACCCAGTGAGGAGCGATCCATAAACATTAGCACACATTAACCTTTTTCGTTGGTACTACTATTGATGTCCTGAGATAGAGTGCATAGCAAGTTATGTTTGACGGTTTGCAAACAAATTCTCTTAATGTTAGTCTGAACTTACCTCCACTTAACGGAAGCTGTTTCATCAATGAATTTTAAAACTTATTTTTTATGTAAGTTAAAATGTACGACTTTTTCAAAGAGTCGCGAAAAAGGTCACTGCTTATAAAGGTGCTGAATGTGGGTTTGCTGATGAAAAGCTAACCATAACGAAGCTAAAAATGAATATACCGAAGTTAGGAATGTTACCTTAGCATGGCATGTTAGGTACCATCGAGAAACTCCCCTTTAGATACATTTCTTTTAAAGTGGGATCCATGCACAATTCTGTACAAGCGTTATTTTCGAAGATCACTGTGGCAAAAGTAAGGTGTTGTTACGTTGTATTTTTATATCATCACCTAACTACGAGACATTAATTACGTAATTTTATTTCAACTTTAATTTTGGTGAAATTACACACACGCATTGTATAAGTTTTTTTGTTGGGAATTGTGAAAATTGATTACTTTGTCCTAGTCGACGCCATTTTTGTATTGTACCGTATTTTATTTATTGGATAACATAGCGCCTACTCAAAATGCTGTCATTATATATTTTTTGCAGAAAAAAGCTTTCTGCCACGTTGCACTGAAGTGTTAGTCAAATTATAACCGTCGAAATAATTTTAGCCTAGCTGGTAAAAAGGCATTGGAAATTCGTTGAAGGTAGTCCAGTTTCAATATGGCGCAGTGGCTACCAATTACGACTGGATTTTTATTGCTCGTTTTGACGGAAGGTAAGATAACTATTTTTATTTCACGGTGGTGACTTCATTGGACCATTCTACAACGTGAGGCAATGATGTACAATATTAATGTGACATCATCGTATGCAAAATCACTTGCCACGTAAATGAAACTATTGCTGAATCTAGAGTGATTGAATGATTTACATAGAAAGGCTTTCATTCCTTAAACTGGGGACATCTTCAGCTACAAATGAATATAAAAATATTTGCACCGTTTCACAGAAATGAGGAATTCAAAACACCCGTTTTCTAATTACAAAAATATCTGATAACGCACATACGACAATTTTGTTGCTTAACTTTAGTATCCCACACTCTTGCCATGGCTTAAAATGGATAACGCCCACTTTTTACAATGTTCTAAATTTTGATACGATAATATATGTTATTGGGATTTTTAAGAAGAAAATTGCTATGTCGTTCAAACCTCTCAGTTGCCGTTTATCTTGAATCGAATGCTTTTTGGTGTGGCTTCATTACAGGATCACATAACCTTAAGTCACCGAGGTAGTATCAGTGTTGATATTCACATCTCCACTAAGCTTATTGTTTATTTTTTACAATATGTGTACATATTTGGGCGGGTTGTTTACATTTTATACAAATGTGAACAATGGTACTAATGTTTTGGTCTGTTGTTAATACTAATATAAAGATAAATCACTAAGTTATCGAGACAAACGTTTGCATTCACTTCAGCAATATCATTTATTGCATGTAAAATGTGATACCTTCAACACGTATGCATGTGCATGGCAATAATCATTAAAAAAATAGTCTAGCAACAAAATGGAACTTTGGGAAGGTACCCTCAATCCCCAAGCAGATTTATAAAAACACAGCTGAGTGATAAAAGGAATGGCCCGTGATCAAATAGTCGCAACAATAAACTATGTTTCTACCTCTTAACGAGACCAGCCACTGAAGAAAGTCATGAATGGAAGTAATAACTGTTAAGAAACGAAGTACTAAAGTTGTACTAATGATTTTTCACACATTAATAATTTTATAGATTATTTTAAAGCTTAGATTTGGGTAAGTAGATTGCAGATTTAATTGCTCTCCCATATAAGCATATTTTTCCGGTTGGAAGGAATTATTGTAAAAATAACGTATTGGTTAATACAGTTCTGGCTGATATCTCGTAAGATTGTCATGACTTAGGTTAGGTGAGGCAAAACATTAATCCTGGCCTGAACGTCTATATTTTTGGAGTAAATTTGGTTTCAGGAATGAATAGGATTTAGCTTGGACAATCACAGCTGATGGTGTTTCAAAAGGATGCTTTAGTACTTGGGTATGTTAAGCTATCGAGGAGCTCAGTTTGTAGAAGTTAGAAGGTTAGAGCTCTTACCGATCGAAGAAGTGAACCTCTCGTTACGCTTAGCGCCGGTTGCTGGATGCCCCTTAAGGTCCAGATGCATGCCTAGTTTTGTGTGAGTGGATAATTTTTAACTTATTTCAGCCATTAAGGCTCTCGCTCTTCTTTTATATCCCGCGACATTTTCAGAATGGCGTGTTTTGATTTGCATTAACTCGCCGAGTTTCTTCATTTGTTCGAAGGGTCTACACGTGCATAATCTTGCACTAGTTGATCCGATCTGTTTAGTATGATGTAGGCCCTGGAAGTGGTTCACAATGTTGAGGGCAATTGTCCTCATCAACATGAGCTTACATTCGGCATTTTTTTGCTGCCTATCTAGGAATTTTTGGGGAGTTACAGGCGCAAGGTCTGGATGTCAGCACATCAGCACATCGTAGGTCTATTGCTTTTCTTCAGCAAGGCAGTTGAAGAGCGTCTTCCATACTTTAAATGTGTCTAATGCACTTAAGATGGGGATTCCCTTATAATGTTGACTAGCATCGTACCCGGCTGCGCCCGGGTTTTGTTTTGGCCGTTGTTTGTTTTGGCCCATGGTTGTTTTCCAGTTTTCGGTTGGTGTTGCCGGCGCATTAATTGTGAGAGGCAATTTTTCTTCCGGTAAGTTTTCCTTTTCCAACCATATTCTCCCCACCTTATTCTTCCGTCCTGTCCTTTTACCCGGCCCCATACCTTCCCTTCCTCCCCTTTGCCACACGTAGTTAACGGGTCATATTTGTTCCTGGAATCCTCCCCTTTTCCTCCCTTCCTCTAAATTCCCTGTCCCGCCCCTCCTTTTCTTTCGGTTCAGTTAATGCATAATCATATGGTTTATGGTAACAGATACATCGTCCCCAAACCCTCATAATCTCTTTATAATCTAAAGTTCTAAACAGCAGGGGTAATAGACCTACTGCACTCCACAAGGGCAATTTTAGGCACACGAAACCTGTAAAACATTTATACACGAACATTTAGACATTATAATGGTCAGATATTTATAGACATACGCTCGTTTTGCAGAATAATTTGTTTTAAATTACGTACCTCGCTCGCTTGTTCAGTTAATGGGTAATCATATGCTTATCGGTCAAAGGCCCAATGCCCCCTACACTGGCAATAGTCGTACAGGGCCTCCTCCCCAATCTCAGAGTATATCGCTTTGGCTTGAGCAATCCGCACCGTCTGAAAAATAACTGTCCTTCGTGCATGACGTCATTTAATTGACGAGTTTCAGCACTTTTTGCAGATTAGATAAAGTAACAGTCAGTATCGTGCACAAAAGTAACTACACTACGTTTCGAGAGGACAACCTCCCGTCTTCAGGTTAAAATAAACACTAAAACATTTTAAAAATTCATGGCAGTATCTGCCGAGTCACCAAGTCTACAAAAAAAAAAAAAAAACCAAACCATTCAGGCAGGGTCAGGCCTGACACTTTAAAAATTTTTAAAAATATAAAACATACCAAATGATACACCATGTTGCAGGATGGGCGCCGGGAAGTAGAGTGGTAACAGGAGGCAGTGATGTCACGTGGTTCAGAATTATTTGGCCTGGTCCAAATTAAAAAGGGGGTTAGTTAGTCGGCTTTTTCTTGAACTTGTTGAGTTATAGGCTATTGATGGGTATCCTCTAGCCTATACCAAAAGGCTCATTTTGAGAGCTCTTGGCTCCAAAAGGGATCCTCCCCCCCCCACCTTCCTTGTTCCTGACACTCCCATACTTCCAAGGAATCACCAAAAAACTGAAAAAATTGCTGATACAACAAAATATCAGGCTTGTGTCAAGTAGACACAGAAATATAAAGCAAATGACGGAAAACAGTCATAAAATAGATCAAGGCAAAATAAAAAATACGGTGTATCGTATACCACGTGGTGAAAGCACATGTGGGGCCAGTTATATTGGCCAGAGCATGCAAAGGCTACAGGAACGTCTCAATTCCCACAAATCTAATTTTAAATTGCATACTGAGTTCAGTTCACTTGTTCAACACTGTTTTAAAACAGGAATCTCCCCCCAAAAAAACTCTCAACAGGGCATGCACCAGCCCTGGATAGGACCGAAATACTTTTCACTGAAAAAAACACAAGGGCAAGAATAAACCTTGAATCACTTATTATCCTTACTCATGTACCTCCTGTTTACAATCATTTAATTCCAGAAAGCAAATCTCTAAAAGAATATTTTCCAGTCATCAATAGCCTACAACTTAACAAATTCAACAAGTTCAAGAAAAAGCCGTCTAAGTAACCCCCTTTTTAATTTGGATCAGGCCAAATAATTCTGAACCACGTGACATCACTGCCACTTGTTACTACTCTACTTCCGGGCGCTGACCCTGCAACATGGTGTATCATTTGGTTGTTTTATATTTTTAAAATTTTTAAAGTTTTAGGCCTGACCTTGCCTGAATGAGGTTTTTTTTTTTTTTTTTTAGACTTGGTGACTCGGCAGATACTGCCATAATTTTTTTTTAATGTTTTAGTGTTTATTTTAACCTGAAGACGGGAGGTTGTCTTCTCGAAACGTAGTGTAGGTATTTTTGTGCACTATACTGGCTGTTACTTTATGTAATGACGTCGTTTAAGACATTCTGTGATGACCGCGCAAAGCAAATTGTTAGTTGAGACAACAAGCTGCCAATTTCAACTTCTTTCAAGGCAACAACGTACCAGTTTCAACTTCTAGGCAAAGAATTGACACACTCGTCCGTTTTCATTGTAAGGGGTGGTTCCCCTTTCGGGGATCGTTGCCGTTGCCGCATTTCTACTGTGAAACTTTGGTTTATAATGTAAGACTAGCAGCTACCCGGCGTCGCCTGGAGATTTGTTTGACCCGTGGTTGTTTCCCAGTATTTGGTGCCGCCTGATCGTTCGCTGCACAGTCAATTTTTGTTTGTGTAACACTCCCCATTTCTGCCAATCCTCTCCCTCTCCTCTCCCCTCCCTCTTTTATCCCGTCCTCTCCCTCTCCTCTTTGTTTCCTTCCCTTACTATACGTAGTTGAATGTGGATGGATATTTGAATTAATACTGCCCCTCCCCCTTTTGCGAGGTTTGGGCAAATTGGTATTCCCAACAAACCCCCAGAAATTCTGCCACTCCCAGTCTTTTTCTGTCGCTTAAGCAATGCTTACCGTGTGAAAAAGAATTGTGCATGACGTCATTTAATACTTGCCTTTGAGATTACCATGGTGTTTGGCTAGAAGGATAATTTGTGGATCCTCAACCTTGTTAATCAAATAGTGGCGCTAACATAGGCACTTCCCCACCAATGGGCAGTCCCCGTTCAGGCCCATCCCCACTCTAAGTTTATTGCTTTGGCTTAACCAATCCGTTGCGTGTGAAAAATAACTGTCCTTCGTACATGACTTCATTTAAGACATGCCTTTGCGTTGACCGCGCAGAGCAAATTGTTAGTCGAGGCAACAATGTGCCAATTTCAATTTCTTTTCAAGGCAACAACGTCCCAGTTTCAACTTGAAGCCAAAGAATTGACACACTCGCACGTTTTCATTGTTCCCCTTCCGGGGGTCGTCGTTGCGGTTGCTTCATTTCTGCTATGAGACTTTGGTTTATAATGTAAGATGAACAGCTGGTGTTGGCCAATTTCTGTTGTGCTCACAGTTGAGCCATCTTGTTGTCACTTAGTCTATGAAGTTATAAAGGAAAGATTTCAAACTTGACTTGTTCTTAGTGTCCCTAATTGGGTGCCCTTAATTTTTGGGTGCCCCTAATTGGGTGCCCCAAAAAGAGGTGCCCCTAATTGGGTGCTAAGTCAGGTGGGTTTCGTCGCTTAGCCTTCCCAATGCTGCCATTTGTCAGGTGTGTTACCTGAAAAGGCAGTGCGTCTACCAACGGGAACTAGGTGCCAGGCCGGACGCTGGAATTTTTCCGTCTAACCAGCTCTTGACTCCTTGGTATAGGCTAGCTGGTGTACAAGCAGTGACGGATTTAAGGGAGGCATTAACTGGTAGGTATGCTGCTGTCTAGGTGAGATGGCTAATTGGCAGAGCATGGTTCGATCATGCGGTCTCTTGCCGTAAATTCGGCTCAAATATATCTCACGAGTTGGAGTGAAAATATTGCAGAAAATACCAAGAGCGAACACAGGCGTATTCTAAATGTGATTAGAGGTTGGTCGACCGACCCACCTGATGGCATCACAAGGAGCTTTTGAAGGGGTAAATAAATCAAAGATCCTCACTACAGTTGTCCATCCGTATACCTTATTTTATTTTAGCAATAATAATGGATCTCCATTAGTGAAAGTCTGATTCTTTAGTAGTCCAATAATTGTCACTCAGTTTTGTTTCTTGTACGCTAGTTCTTAGAACATCTTCACTAATTTCCAGGCATGAATCAATCTTGACTGGGAAATCCTAAGATTTACGTTGACTATCCATCTGGACGTGCAATTGACTGCGTGATTTTCTTCTTTGCCTGGAAGACAATGTAAAACGGGTTTTTGCCAAAATGGCGGACGGTTACTCCATTTCGTTTCTTTTCCAGTCTTACATGGCTTGAGTTACCACCTCGGAAAAGTTAAACCAGTTCGTATGGTAATCAGAAAGAAAGAAAAAAGTAAATATTAGATCGACTTACTACACTGAAGAACAATCGGTGAGTGATAATATATTGGGTGTGTTCTTAGCAACGTTATAATATTGTTACATTGTTTTACAAGAATATGAACAAAAGAAGAAGAGTCATTGTTAAGAAGAGTTGGACTCTCAGGGTAGTGACGTATTCATTGAAGTATAACTTCATCAGAGTTTCCTGTAAAACTCATGGCACCCCTCCCCGGTCTTTTCGATAAATTACACAGGCGCCCTTTTCTACCCAGTCCGACTGTGTGTCCCCAACTGAAGACATTTGTTACTTTATACGTAGAGATAGAAACCTACACCAAGAAATTGTTTCAACTGGTTACCAATTACCGGAAGCACAAGCTTGTCGTTGGCTACTTCGTGGGATTTCGAGACCAACCATCGGCATGACAACAGAAGTGTTATTGCGAAGTGGACTAGCACTTACCTTACAATTAATCCAACGAGAATTACTAGACAGTGTAGCTTATTCTCAACATGAAGGTCTACTACCACAGACAATTCCACCCCAATATGTTTTTTCGTCTAGCTTGTGTCATCCACCACTCGACAACTTTTACTGCAACGTATAACCACGAAACGAGGACTATTATTCTTACTCCATGCAAGGCCAACTGCCCCAACTACATCCTTCTCAAGCCGCCCGTGCTCCCCAAGTACCGAACACCACAAGACAGCAACCAGTTTTCTGCGTCTACTGCAAGTCCGCCACTCCCGACTTTTGCGACTGTGACGTACACCCTAAGGGTCTCCCCACAGGTGTGCGGTGTTTACGATGCTTCAGGTGGGGACATACAGCATGTGCCTGTGGCAACAATGCCTCCTTTCACCCACCCTTGTAGTCTCCAGACACCCAGCAACAACCACCCGAAAGACGCCAGAGATTGGAGAACTCAAACCGGCCAAATTCCTATTCTAGAGTGAGCCGTACATAGCCAAATGAACAGACTCAACCTCCCCAGCAAAACAATGCTCAGAGAGTCAAATTCTTATGCGAAAACCAAAGGGCTCTTTCCTAGACGACCTGCAGGGACCAGGACATTCAGTGTGCTCAGCGTGAAAGATCTGTGTCGCAAGGTTTGGTAACGTTAGGAAACAAGTGTGCGTCACACTCAATAGGGGTAAGTAACGATCCGTTACCCTTTTTATTTGATAAGGGGGCATCATTATACTTGGTCGAAAGTTGTCACAAACGTATTGATAGGTCAAAATGTCCCCGAGTTCCGATAGGCCTAGCCTCCAATGATGCGTATGCAACCGGTGTTTTGATCGGAGATATGAAGCTTTATGGTTACAATCGTTGGGGAACACACCTGTCCGAACTGGTAATATTGCAAAACGTTGTCGAGGTCCCAACAGCATCACTCAATTTATTATCTGGTTCACGCTTGCTAAATGAAGGCCTTAATGCAAATCTCTGCCCTCAAGGTGTTCACTTACGTAGTCGTTAATCACCGTTTAAACTCCTTATGTATGGTGAACGTACCAACCACGTTTTTGATATTCAATTATCGATAGACACAACTTATGATATTGAAGGTGAAACGGTTTGCCGTGAAATTACCGCCGCTTATGAGCAAGGGAAAAAATATATTGTGTTCGGATATCCAAATGTTTCCCCCTATACTTTACCCAGCCCACAACTTCCAAATTTTCTCAGTGTGATCACCCACCTTTCCCCAAGACTCTCGCTCTTTCCTTGCATTGTCTCCACCCAGTCAGCACTCTCCCAGTCCAGAAATTTTATCTCAAAGATGCCCTGTTTGCAGAAATATATCTGAACGTAACCTCAACCCCGAAACCCGAACGTCCGAAACGTCCTTCCTACCATAAGCGATCCTCCTTTCATGAACTACCACCCCCTCATTCCTTTAGCGCAGCCTTGTCTTACTCCCCCTTCCACCATTTATAGCTCCCCCACCCACCCCCTCTCCTCCCCTTCTCCCCCTTCTCTACCTCCTCCCCTGCTCTCTCCGTTAGGGGGGCTTCCCCCCTCACTCTCTTGTTGTTTCTAATGTTCTTCCTGCAAGGGGAGGGGGGATTTATCGCCCCTTGCCACTCCTCCTATAGTTTTCCCTACAGACATTACTGATCCTATATTCAGAATGCCCTCCCCGAGCCAAACTCTCAACAAGCTTTAACCTTCTTGAACATAAGCATGCTCCATGGGCGTATGGGACACCCCTCTTGTGATACGTGCCTAAAGACAAAGCTTACTAGGACTAGCCACCCACCAATCTCCCATCAGCGTCTGGTTCCTAAACTTTTCTCTGGAGTATTGACGATTGCTTTATTAGCAATATTCCCACCTTTTATTCTGGTACCCTCCTTTTTAACGTGGTCAACAGGCGAACTAGGCGATAATTTACCCAGTCTTGACAGGAAAGCACCAAGTTATAGAAACGCTTATAGAAGAAATCACCCGACGTCAAGTAAAGACCGGTTTACGCCTTGCTAGACTTGTACATGATGATGCACTTAGGTACAAGACTCGCCGACTGCGGGAATTCCTCCGACTCAATGGGACACAACAAATCTGCACCGTACCCTACGTCCCACAAGGCAACAGCCTGAGCGAGAGATCGAACAGGTCACTTAAGACCCTCGCTCGTTTTTTGATCCAAGATGCAGGACTTCCGGAATCGTTTTGGGGACCTGCATGCCTCAACGCCTCAATCCTTCATTATATGATTAGCACTTCTGCCCTCTCGGGGGACATTTCTACTATACAAGCATGGACCGACAAGGTACCCGATTGCTCCAAGATTCGCCGCTTTGGATGTTTGTGCTATGTCCTTTTGCCTCTAATTAAGAGACCCACCAAGTTTGCAGCCATGGGAGCCCCTAGAATCTACCTTGCCCTATGATGAACTGCGGCGAGGCTCAAAAGCATTCGACCCCGTCACAGGAGAATTAGATGTCTACATCAACATTAGATACAATGAGGAAACTAATGGTTGGGATTATTTCTTCCCCATCAAACATCTCACGTCACACCTCAGAGTTATCCCTTTTGTTGAGGGACCTGAAGAACATTGTGGAGAAGCCACCAAAAATCTCTTTATCGACTAGTGATTCTAGTAACTATAATACAGTCATTACCCTTCCAACTCCTGCCCCTCTCCAACCCACTAACCTTGGTCTTCGTCAAGCCACCATCTCACCTCTATTTCACAATTGGCCCTCGCCTCCAGTACATTACCCTGCGATACCATACGTCAGATGACCAGGACACCCTACAGTCAGCCTTGAGCGCATTTACGAGTGATGACTCAACCACCAACTTGTCCTGGCCATGAGGATGGTAGCCTGAAGATGAGGAGGGTAGCCCAGATGCCCAGGACACACAAGCTACTCCGGAACCCCACCAAGAATCTATGCTCAATCAACCTACAAATCCACTCCTTCCTCCAACGCCCCTCAATCCCTCCTCTCCAGCCCGTAGGTCTTCACGTAGACTACGCAACCAAGAAACAGAGTTCCCTGGAATTCCCTGACTCCACTGACCAAATTCCCGGATGTCCGGAGACATAGGGCTTTCCGCAACTCCCTCTTATTTTTTATCTATACATTTAAAATAAATTTGTACTTTCAGGATCCACTAACCTACTTTTATATATCTTTTTCGTCACTCGACTAGTGATTGCTTGCCCTTTTACTGATTTAACGTTACTCCCCTAATGTATTGCTTATGGGAACTAAGTATTTAATAAATACTACCCCTCATAAGTCTCTTTTAGCCTGTTGTTTAGCCCACGGTCTCGGGGCCAATAACAAATGTGAATTAACGACATTTTCACGATTTTTCCCAAGCTTTACGAAACTACATCTTGAGCTTAAGACTATACTTTAATTCAAATACTTGTGCATGGTACATATTACGAAACCTACCATCCGTCATTAATGAATTATGCATTTGTTCTTTGTAACCACAATGTGTAGAAATAACGGCAAATTTATGTAATATGCCCCCTGACCTAATTTACTTCCTTTACCCCCTGGACAAAAACGTCTACCTGGGGGAGGGGGGATGTGAGGAAGGGTATCCTACCGAACTCCTCCCCCTCCCCTAAAAATACCCTTTTTTCTTACGTCTGACGTCCAGACATTTTTGTCGCGAAATACGCAATTTATCTGCTTGTGTCAAAAACAACCCTAGTTATTCCCCGTCAAGTAAAGTCTTAATTAATTGTTGATCCGTGTAGTCTGTTCTATTGTTGACCGGCTGTAACAATACCATTCCCCCCTACCCTTTGTAAACCTTCGCTATTGCTTGCTTCTGCACTGTCCGACTCTGATGTAATATAACAATGTACAGCTCCCTACCATATACACAGCCTTTCCATTGTTACCGCTGTCCTACCGTAATAATGATCGGTCCGCAACCCGCATCTGTTTCTGACTTTTTTCTTCCTTCACTGTTTTCACTCAAGAGAGACGGCTTGTTGATAGCCTCCCGATTTAAAGCAAAATGGCTGTTAATGCCACCATTTTTTCCTGAGGCCCTGATGGAATGGAAGATGGAGTTAGTCCTCTCCGAGAGCCTCTAAGCCAACTTTTCCACTCTGACACACAAGTATTTTAGCTGTGGATTTGCCTTCAGTTATTCCTTGGTCGATTTGCCACACCTCCACTTGCGACAATTTGCCTTGTTTAGCCTCCTATGAAGGACTCTGGATGATAGATGCGTGGAAACAGTTCCAGTCTTTGTTACGCAGATGATGTAAAGGACAGCTGACAGTAAAGAAGGCCCTTCCCATTTCCACAGAAATAAATCCTATAGAGACCTAACATTGGTTATTATCATTTACCTTGTCTCATCTGATCTCCAGCAGTGTAATTCTACGCCACCCGTCTTAGCCACCACACCACGGCCTCTTCGGTAGGAGTTGAGAGAGGACTGTGTTTTGAGGGCCATCCCAGGCCGCCTGAAGAGGTTCCGGGATCGCCCTTGCACGCCCTGCCCCACCTTCTATCAGACAGCGCAGCTGTTCTGCGCATTTCCTCCAAATCAACTGTGAATCTTCCAATGAGATGCGATAAAAATTACCGCCTTCTTGAGAAATAACTTTGGCTGCAACCCAAGCGTGTTTAGCTGCAGGTCGTGAGTCTTGTCGCATAAAATTTCTCACCAACTTCAAAGGTCAGTTCACTACGGTGACGTGTAGACTTCAGTTGCCGTTCTTGTGCTTTATCAGCATTTCGCTGAACACTGGGGAACATTAATGCTAGTCTCGTCCATACTGAACGCAGCAAAAATAGTTGCAAAGGACTATGCTGTGTCGTTGCGTGAGGAATATTTGTCGCCTGCACCAGACAATCTAACACAGCATTTTCTAATGAAATACCGTGCATAACGCTAGCTTTCAGAAAAATGTTTAATGACGGACCAAATTTTTGGCCAAGCCATTCATCACAGGACCATATGGAACGCTGGTGATATGCCCTACTATATTTTCCTTCAAAAATTGCTGAAATTCGCCACTACAGTATTGACTGCTGTTCTCTGATACTACCACAGAACAGCTCCCGTAAGTTGTGAATACGTTACGAAAAACTTTAATTAATCTTGAAACAGTTGTGTTGCGCTTCATATCATAAACGAAAGGAAATTTAGACTGAGCGTCAATCACCACGAGAAACATATTTCCCCGAAATTCACACACGCATGTGTTTTCTGCATAACACCCTACTTCCTTGTTAATTTGACAAGCAGTACAACTTTTAACAGTGTTTTCCAATTCTTCATCAATCTTTGGAAACTAAAATGTAGACCTAATTCGACATAATCAAGAGACTAAATTAGACAAATCCCACAGTGGCCTCGGTGTAATTCTACAAGGACCTGTGGTCTTAATTTAGCCGCATTATGAGCCTAAGGCCCCAGAAAATGGCACGACCATCTAGCGCCAATTCAAAACGTCTGGTGAAAAACGGTTGCAATTCAGCGTCATCAACCGTCTCTGGCCAGCCGTCATTAGTGTATCAATAAACTTTTACCAAAAGCTTATCTCTGACTGTTAATGCCTTCAGTTGATCGGCTAAAATTGGTAAACTCTCCATAGTTTCAAGATTCCTGACTTACCAACCTATGGGCCCAGAGGACGGAGTATCATACGGACCAGGCATACGTGACAAATAATCCGCTGTTAGATTTTGGTTTCCAGGGATATTGCAGTTTGAAATTGTACCCATTTAGGAATAAGACCCACCGTTCAATTTTCGCGTATGCCATGGCTGGGATCAAAACCGTACTCCAAAAAACCCACTATAATACATGTTGATCTGTTTGCAGTATGAATTTACGTCCGAATAAGTATTGGTTGAACCTTTTTACACCAAAAATAATCGCGAGAGCTTCCCGATTAAAATTAGCATAGCCAAGTTCTGCCTTATCTAGTGCTCTTGAAACATAGGCCACCGGTCGATCCTCACCAGAGGGCAGTACATGAAAAAGAGCTGCACCTACGCCCGCTCCATTAGTGTCACACTGAAGTTTTAGCAGGAGGTTTGGATCATAATGCATGAGGACCCTAGCTTCAAGGAAAGCTTCCTTAGCATCCTCCACTGCCTTAGAGCACTTTCCGTCCTACTGCCATTCATTTTTGGGTGAATGTAATCTGTTCAGTGGTGCCAGTATGGAGGCCAGATGGGAAACAAATTTACCATACTGGTCCATAAATCCTAAATAGGATTTAAGCTCTAGTACATTTTTAGGTTCAGGTGCTAACTTTATGCTGTCTACCGCCGCAGGTTTGTTGGACACGCCATCTTTATCAATCTGAAAACCAAGAAAGTTTAACGGTTTTTGACTCAACTTACATTTAGATTTCTTAACCTTAAGTCCGCTTTCATGCAGTACAGCACAGACTTTCAGCAAAGTGTCGTCATGCCCCTTGCCCCTTCCAGCAGCTAGAATATCGTAAAAAAATGGGTTAGCACGAGGTATTTTCCTCAACACGTGTTCCATCTGCTTCTGAAAGATGCCTGAAGAAGATGCTAAGCCCAAAGGACATCTATGCCATTGGAAGAGACCAAGAAACGTGGTTATTGTTAAAGGTGCCTTAGATTCTTCATCCAACTCCACTTGCTGGAATGCATTGCTTAAATCTATTATTGAAAATGTATCACATCTCGAAGGCTGACTAATCAAATCTCAGCAGGTGGAATGGGGTGATATTCTATTTCCAGTTGAGGATTGACTGTACCCAAGTAATCGTCCTCAATGCGCGCATCTCTGTTTGGTTGAAAGACCAAAACCGTGGGCGTGGAACAGGGGCAGCAATCAACTGGCTTCAGAACCCCCTCCCACAACAATCTGTAAATTTCTGCCTCCACCTTCCCCCTCACAGCCAAAGGGGCTGGTCGAGGCTTTTTATGAACAGGTGTCACACCAGCTTTAAGTTGGATGCTGGCCTTAAAACCTTTGAGGGTGCCCAAACCTGTAGAAAACAGGCTAGGTAACCGAGCAAAGACTTCCTGGTCAGAAACTAAATTGGTAATCCGAGATTCAGATTCATTTTCAATTTCATCTGATTCTTGAGTTATAACTTAGTCATAGTATGGGTTCAAATTCAGCCTAAACCTGGCCATCCAGCTGCGTACCAGCAAAGCAGGATGCTCCCTCAACGCAATAACCGCTCTCAATTTTCCCGTTATATTATTTAAGGCAACATTTACCCTAATAACACCTAGTGGCTTGACTGCATCACCTATCAACGATTTCAAAGTTATGCCCGTAGGATGTAATTTAAAACCAGAAGAATAAGCATGGAACTAGATGGATGGTAGTAAGGTTGTATTTGAACCAGAATCTATTTCAAGTGGTAAGCTATGCCCTTCAATTTTCCAATCAATATTCCATCGATTAGCAAAAACTGATTAACTATAGCAAGAACTTCAAAATCCTCCTGATTGGATTCAGGGCTCTCAACACCGTCACCGTCTGTAACGTCTGAATCAGTAGACCCCGATTCTGCCAATAGGAACGTTTTCTTTCTCCAAAATTTGTGGCTTTTAACACGTGAATTTGTATTTGCCAATTTTCGCTTACACGGCTCGGGTTCTGAACTCATGTTTCCCGTTTTTGCGCGGCAAACTCTGATCAGGTGACCCTTGACGCAGCAAGACGAGCACGTGTGCCAACGATACATGCAGGTCCTTATTAAATCAGAATGAAAACCGCAACAAAAGCACTTAAGGTTTCTAACACCCTTTTTAGAAACTCTCTGACGTTGATTCAATTGGTGATTCAGTTGCGTTAACGCGAACGTACAAACTGAATCGAATGTAAGTGTATCAGGATCCTTCGCCACAATTAATTTTAACATCTGAGAGTCCCGCAAGCCCATAATGAACCTGTCTCTCAGCCTAATTTCTAATTTTGTACCGTTAGCTACTGTGTATTTACAGTTTAACGTTAACTCTTTAAGTTCAGTAATATATGTTGAAATTGCTTTTCTGCGCTGAAATTTCACATTCTCATAAATAAAATTTGGTGATGGGCGTAGGTTCTCACTCAATAATGTATCTATTTCAACTAAAGTTTTAGTTGAAGGTGCACTGGGTGCACATAATTTTGGAGCAAACATACCTTTTAGCTCCTATGCTCGTAAGCAAAATAGGCACTTTCTTAGTATCAGGCACATCGATCGCTAAAAAATTTAATTCGACTCTTTCGAAAAACACTTTCCAGGATTCCACTGAGATGTTCAACACCTCTATTTTCTTATGCGAAACTACAAGAGGCATGTTGGCAGCGTTATCGGCTTCGTCACCCATGAAGATTTTACTGACGTCACTAATGCTATCGTCAACTGTTTCCCAGCTTCCTGGAGAATTGATTAGACTTTTAAACGATGTGTCACCCTAACTAGAACTAGAAAAACTTAATGGGTTGCCTTAATTCATTACTACCACTTGGCTTGTCACTCATAAAAAAGCAATTAAATTGAAAATTTAATTGTTTAATAAAGAATTTTGACCCTAATTAATTTTTTTTTGCTCTTTCTGTTTCAGCTTGCATATTCTTTACAGTTTCGCACTACTGTACAATTTTAGGCTTACCACCCATTCTACAGTGGCAATGTATTCTAAAACAAATGGAACTCGCTATCCATGTAAACTGTCGTTGGCCTAAAAATGTGCACTACCAGTACAGTGAAGCCTTACTTAAAACTCTTTTTCCCTTAGTTCCTCAACTCGCTATGCTACTAAAACACTATATAGCCACACTGTACCAACCTGCTAAGGAAATCTACATCCATTTTATCTAACTAGTTCAACAACTTATTTGTTAACCTTAGAGAGGATGCTAGCTTGATGGCTTTTACTGTATAACTTAAAATCGCAAGAAACCCTTAACCTGAGAATTCCCACCCTAGCCACCCACTCGGCGATGGGCTAGCTAGGGGATTAACTTCGGCATTTAATAAAAGAAATTAATAAATCCCATTCCTAGTCTCCATTTGTAATATACTGACTAGTTAGCCCTAGTTATACAAAGAAGAGGTGAACCCAAGAGGAATAACGAAAGGTAATCAGCAGCAATGTGCATGTGCGCTGCTGCCTGTGTTTATAACTTTAGAGCATCACGTGTATCATTACACTTGATGCCATACAACAGTCAAGTGGCCTAAACCACTTTACAATAAGGGGTGTTTCCACAAGCTCAATATACAGGGTGATTCACAAATTACTGAAAAATAGGCCTATGAATGTAGGCCTATAAAATGTAGGCCTATACAAAGGGGTGCCTTAATTTTATTAGCACATGAAACAAAAACCTTAGTTCAATCTAATAAAGGCTTGCTATGTCCAATTATGCTTCCCTGGAATGCCATCTGAATTTGACGGGGACGTTTTGTAATTGTGTTGTAGCAAACTGCGTGTTGTCAGGTAAGACGTGGATTGTTACAATTCCGTCGTAGCCACCTTCTTTGAACGTAGAAGTTGAACGTTAGGTTGGAACATGTAGGCCTGTGAGAAAATGCCCCCGAAGTACACTACTGAACTAGTCCTGCTTTGTGGCGTAAGGAGCCAATTTCCAAACCACTGCTGCAGCAGTTCACGCCTGCCATCCAGACAGAGATAGACCATGTTACAACACAGTCAATAATTTACTGCGGAAATTTAAGGCAACAGGGTCTGTGGCAGACGACT
>JAHWFP010030072.1:0-13939 GCA_023313725.1 Lithobius niger
TTTTTTTTTTCGTGTTAGTTCGTAAAATGTCGCCAGGTTATAAATGTGCTGTTCGCTTGAGTATCGTATGTTTTTAGGTGTATTTAGGTGTGTTTACAAGTATCGGTAGCCTAGTTTTAGTACTGTCGGAGTGAAAGGTTGGAGGATTGGACCATTCCTGCACGGGTGGGGTCCTAGCATAGTAGCCTACGCGAGGTTTTTTTTTTTTTCGTGTTAGTACGATAAATGTCGCAGGTTGCAAATGTGCTTATTTATGTTGGTTGAATTTGTTTTGTGTACGATAGTTTTGCAAAGTATGTCACGTGGTAGAGCAGTGGTTGTGTGGAGCGCGGAAAAAGTGTTAGATTATCAAAAAAAAAGTGTAGGTTATCGAAAAAGTGTGGGTTATCAAAATTAACCCACGGTCACCGCGTGTGGGATTTCAGATTAACCGTATATAACGGCTACACTTATAGCATTGGGATGTGTTGGCGTGACGTCACCGCCGTGCATTAAGCACTTTAAACGGTCATTGTACACTGTAGTAAGTTTGTAGCACACTGCTCCGTTCCGTTCCGTTCCGTTCCGACAACTGACGGCAACGTATGGCCGAGCGCACGTTGTTTCCGTCGCTAACCGGTTCAGTCGGCTCCGCTGAGCTTTTCAATTTGATCGCCCTCAAATTGGCAATGCAAATGAAGAAGGACTTATAGTGACCGCAAATAAGTAATAAATAGAAAGTGGTAGTAAATTAGGTATTGATTCTTTACGCCCGGGTATGATGAAATTTAAGTCCAGAAGGCAGCCGAATAAGGTTCGCATCTGTATTTAGTCGAGGAAATGCATTGTGCTCAGGCGCATGACGGACGACAACGGCCGTCGACTGAAGCTTGTAGCACACTACTCCGTTCCGTTCCGTTCCGTCACGTCACGTCGCAGGCCGTTAAATTTCCGTTTTGATTAAGAGCATGTAAACTAGCAGAGCCGCGTATACTGCTCCATCCCGTTCCGTCGGCTGACAGACGGGTGGTCGAGGCAGAATCTTGTCAGTCAAAAACTGATCGCATCGGACCCCCATGCGCCTGCGCACAACGCCTTTTTCCTACTAAATACAGATGCGAACCTATTTCAGTTGCCTTCTGAACTTAAATGTCATCATGCCCGAGCGTAAAGAATTAATACCTAATTTACTACGACTTTCTATTTAATTTCATACTTAAGGTTACTACAAACCCTTCTTTATTTGCATTGCTAATTTGGGCGCGATCAAATTTGAAAGCTCAGCTCAGCGGAACCAATTGAAACGGTTAGGGACGGACGGAAGCAATCTGCGTTGGACCATCCGTTGCCGTCAGTCTCGTTAAGTTACAAGCTTTACGGCAAATACGTAGACTTCTCTGATGCGATCAGTTTTTGACGGAAAGGATTCTGCCTCGACAAGGGCGTCCGTCAACCAACGGGTCTTCACGGAACGGGACGGAGCAGTGTACGCGGCTCCTCTATTTGACATGCTTTTAATCCAAATAGGAATTTGACGGCTTGCAACGTGACGTGACGGAACAGAACGGAACGGAGCCGTGTGCTACAAGCTGCAGTTTCCCATTAACGGTATTATGCAGTTGTGTTTTTTTCCATTTACAAGGGAGTGAATGATTAGATGAGTGTTTTCTCAATTTCCATCAGATAAAAACGCACCCGAGGGGTGGGGGGGGGGGGTAAACGAAACAATTACGTTAACGGGGAGAAGGGAGAGGGGTTTAGAAAACAATGTTTGAAACTTATTTGTCCGTCACAACTTCAATATTCCTGATCAGATCTTTGATAATATCCAGATTTGGGGGGGTTTGTTTAACGCCTCTGTAATGTGTGGCACGTGGCAAACCCGGACCACTTCACTGAGACTGAGGTCGGCGCTAATGACCTTGCTGTCGATGCGCCATTAAGCCTCAATCTCCCTCCCCCTCATCTGCAGTAGGCGTAACTTCTTTTGTCTATCCAGGAAGTTTACGCGTCGAACTCGTGGCAGGTAATTTGGTTTTGGGGTATTCGGTTTTGTCGACGGTTACAGTGCACTCTACAACACCTTTTATCTTGTATTTGCGAACATAATACTGGGTTCTTTTGTTTGGTTCTTTCACTTGCTGAATACATTTTTTTTTGTTATAAATGATGTTTTCATCATTAACTCTTTCCAGCTTCGTCTACAAGACGTGTCCCACATAGTCGAAGATCTTCTTAACGGCAAGTCTGGTTTGCCATCTTGGGCCCGAGAAGCGAGTCGTCGAATATCAGTTCTCGTAGCCTCTGCTCTCTTGCTGCTTGTCGTTCGACTTCGGATAATGGGTGGTCAGCTGCCGACTTTTACCAGGTAAAAATCTGAATTGTGCTATTTATTATCATCACTATTATAATCAATAGCCCTTTACACTCCGTTCACTTGTCACCCCATGGGGGAGTTGGTTGTGACATCGCAACTAATCGCAAAAATCAAAGGTTTACTCTTTTTTTTTGCTTTGAAAGATTACTGCGGTAATGTACTACAAACTTGTGGCACATCTTAGATGAACACGTTTCTAGAGTTGATTAAGGACGGAAAAGCCAAAAGATCAACAACTAGTTAAATAAATACAGATGCAAACCTATTTCCGTTGCCTTTTGGACTTAAATGTCAGACTGCCTGGGCGGGGAATGGAACCCATGACCTTTGAAACCGCTGAGCCATACTGACTTAACTGTATTTATTTTCCTAGAGTTGCTAACAGATACAGTAATTTCCATAGCATCACATCTGTCGCACAGACTAGGGATAACATACATAGAACCTTGCTACCACGTTTAATCAATCTATAAGGTGTAAATTACGCTGTAAAAATTAATCTGTATTCCTAAAATTAATCTACAACCAACAAATTAAAATGCTAAGGTATCTATCTGCAGCTTCAATGAGGTATGGCGACAAGCTAAGGCGTTCGGTGACATTTAGAAAAGCTCATTGTCTAAGCAGCGGTAAATCACGATTTCAGGTTTGCAAATTGAAACTGTTGCACTTGTCAACACTGTCAAGTCCTCAGATTAGCCCTTCGTTGCATTTAGGCATACTACAATCCAGTCGTGGACAGTAGTGTAGTGTAGCCACAGTCCAATACAATTTAAAACGAGCGCAAAATACGGACGAATTAACATGTTCTAGGCGTAAGTCTCTTGGGCGGAAAGCTGATGCTGGCTGATCGGTCTATCACCATGGCAACTAAAGATTAATCGTGCGTTGCTGGGAAGTTAAAACATGCCTCACTTGACTATTAGGTACGTCGGATTTGTTCAGAAATTGGTTTAGGCCTACTAAATGTACTTTTGTCATGCTTGCAATATGGTGTGGAGACCAGGAAACCAAACGATTCGGTCGTAAAAACAACATGGAGGGACAAACCTGACAGTTTTTCTGGTAAAATACCTTGTGCTCGTTTTATCAGTGTTAAGAAGGCGTGATTGGCTGGTGACTGCCGTTTACTGATTTACCATTGCTTAACTTCAGTTAGAAAATTATGATGGCATATTCTCGCAATAATTTACGTAGGCTTAGCCCACGTTTGTTTCTTTGAAAACAATTTTGGTGCATTCCTTCGCTTGCTCCAAGCTTTAACGATTCAGATATGTAGCACCACCATAGAATCTACAGGTTCTCTGTTGGTGACCATCAACGTTTATTTTGATCTTTGAAAGTCGTTATCACCAAAAACCTTTGCCCAATCTACAAATAAAGCACAGAATGTATGTACAAAATTTCAGATCAAACCTTTGCCTAATCTACATAATAATTCTGGATTCCGGCTGAGCTGATAAAAGGAAAGTTAAAGGAAAACCGGAAGGACAACAATCACTTTAATCGCTTCTCATTGTTTTCGTGCACTCGTAATATCTTTGCTACGGTGTCTAACAATTCCTGGTGCACGTGCTAAGGATTGAAAACTATCGTCCAAACCGTTGATTGTTGATGGGTAAAATGAAAGAATCCATGTTTCAGCTAAATGCGTATAGTTTTAAATCAAACTAAGCTACGTTGTTAATTTCGAGGCCTGCGAAAATGGCAGCTGGAAACGATGCAATGGCTTATTTAATTCGTATAACGCGGCTTTCAGAGCTGAGCTGAATTGTTTCAAAGTGGACAACAACAATCACTGCTGAGCACGAGGCTGATCATTGCTATCTTGCATAGTAGTCGTTTACCATCAAAGCTCTGTGATTGAAAACAAAACAGTAATGAGCCATTGTTAGGCCGCCACTGATTTCTTAGCCGGAGTGGGAGTGGGAGTTGGGAGTGGGAGTGGGGAGTGGGGAGTTGGGAGTGCGAGTGGGGAGTGGGAGTGAGGGGGTTGGGAGTGGGGAGTGGAGAATGGGAGCGAGGGGGTTAGGGGTGGGGAGTCGGAGTGGGGCCGGAGGGGGGGGGGGGGGGTGTGTTAACTTAATTCATGACCGGTCCCATGCATAGCACGGGCTTCCTCTAGTCTACAAATAAGCATTGAATGCATGTGCAAAATTTCAGATGAGACCTTTGCCCAATCTACAAATAAAGCATATACAATGTATGTGCAAAATTTCAGATGAATCTGGCAACTGGTTCAGAATTATCGCGAAGACACGCTATCATCAGCCAGACGGACAGACTGACTTACCAACGGACGGACAGACAGGAGCACAGGATAAATAGTTACTTGCACTGCTTTGCAGTACGCGTGAAAAAAAGATGATAATAACTTTTCTGTTTCTGCTAGTCACGTATAAACATCACCAGGAGTGGCATAAAGAATGAATTTCCAACACAATTCTATCCACGTTCCACCTTGCGTACTGAGTACTAACACCATGAGGCCCGTCGCCGAACTGGTGTCCGTTTTTACTTTTGCGGAAAACGTACGTTAAAAATTACGATGTCTTGGTTTTAGTCTTCTGTACAGCCGTACCGGCATAGAAGACTATTGTAACAACTTTGTCCGTCCGTCCGTCGCTTTTTTCAACTTCGCAACGGTATACCAGATAGAGACGACCACGGTTGAGGTTCGATTCGGTGTTAAAAGTTAGTTTAAAAACACGGAAAACTAAAAAATCGTTACTTCCTTATAGCTAATAGACTTCTTCGGCGTAACTAAATTAGATAATAACATTTGATCGCCGAATTGAAATCATAAGAATAACGCGCAGCCGTGAAAACAAAAGGACTTTAGCTTCATTTAAAAGTGTCGTCACATTGTTGGATGAATGGATCGGCTTCCCATCGAACCACATTCTCCATTAGAACTATACCTGCTGCTTAACGAAATTGAAACTGAAAATTACGAAAATTAGGCATAAAAACTTAAAATTAGGCGTAAAATCACGTTATCATGGCAACGTCCAGTTGCTACGAGTCACTGCTGGCTTAACCACACTATATTGTGACTCCGTCATTACATTTTGTGTCTCTCCCGTCACTTCCCTTCCACTGATCTATATGCGTTGCGAATGACGTTTGTGCCCGGAGGTGCACCATGTTGCAAAAATGAATAGGTAAATACTGAAATTAAAACTGCCGCTGACAATTACGCCTAAAATGTAAAATAGGCCGTAAAGCTAACACATTTGTAACCGTCAATCGCGCTGGTTACTGCTTTTTGATTATATAATAGAGATCGCTGTTATAGTGCGAGAGCTGTTACCAGTGCGTGGTAGAGGTGTACGCCTCAACAATGGAAGTGGCGAAATTGTACAGAAGACCGATTGCGACAAGGTAGTCGCTGTAGCCGCTTGTTTACCTAATAAATCTGTGTGAAAAATGTTCATTGTGCTGTGAATAACTCAAGCATGCGGCAATTAGCTAGAAGTTTGCGTTTAAACAAACCTAAAACGAGGAATGGCGTAAAAAAACACGGTAACAGATTAGTAAAATAAATACCAAGTAGTGCTACAGATAAAAACACGAACAACGTTTCGAAAAGTTTCAATTTTCGTCATCAGGCACACTTAATAAAACTAAAGCATGACAAATGCCACTAAGTCATCCTATATGTAAAAGCAGCACCACATTGAATATCAAAGAATGTTTTCCTGTAATTAAAACACTTAAGCTCGAGCTTAAGCTGCGAAAAATTGTTTCGTCAGGAAGAATTCTTTATCTTATGGTCACGGATTATAAGAATGCAAGCATATAGTGAAGCGACGTCGGATTTAGCTAATCCAGAGTCACGCAGTGGCGTAACTATAGGGTTTTGTAGTGAGGAGCAACACTATAGGCATTTAGCCGAATGGTGTGGAGGGAGAACCCAATAAGAGCCCCGAAAACTGATGTATTTTTTGCTCTTTTCCGGCATTTTCTGGCCTTGTAAAGTGCCGTTGAAAACATTTTTTTTATAAAACCAGCTTTGCTGACTGCATTAATACGCATAAAAAATCTTGTAATGTAAATCATTCAGTATTTTCACACTAGATACTTATTTTTTAAACACTGATATACTTTGTTGGGAATTTTAAGCAAAACATGGAGTTGGTAATTCTTACTGTTTATCTTTACTTGTTTTCGTATTTATCCATCTGTTACCTGGTTACTTTAGTGATTTAAAGGAGAAACAGTACAAGTATAAATTAGCTAAGATGAAAGTTGCGTCTTTGACCTCAAAATGCAGCCATCTGACGGTAAATAATTTTTCAGCTATGGAAAAAGTGACTTGGCCAATTTGCCGAATAAGCTTTCAAAATCTCACAGAGGGGGCGAATCGCCCATTTGCCCCCCCCCCCCTCCCCACTAGTTACGCCACTGCCAGAATGCGTTGTGTTACCGTGACAACGATACTCTTGCCATCGTGATTAAAATCTAGCTGCGCGAATGCAGAGGCGAGTCATTGCGTAAAGGCACCCTCAAATCAACTGCCTTATGGAGCCAGGAGCTGAAACCTACCGCTTCTCTCTCTTCTCAGACGGCCTTGCGCCGCAAACGGTGTACACACAAGGCGACAGTCCCAAGCGTTTATCGCTCCCGATGTTACCAAACCGCGTGAAAACTCCGAATCCGTGTCGAGAACTGGTAAACGCAGACAACCGGCAAGGGGGGGGGGGGAGGGGGGGACAAGCACGCTTAAAAGCAGAGGAGCTGCTATAGCTGGCTTTGCAAGTTCACCGCGTATCGCATTGCGCACGAGCTCGTTACATGACCCGTCGTTGTAAAGTATATGTCCGAGCACGAGCTTGCACGCCCGATTCTCGTTTGCAACAGCGAGTATACGTATCGTGCGTGTTTCCGGTTTGTAGCAAAGGCCGAGAATAATGCGGTCGATTTCCTTGCCGATAACGCATGTCATAATTAACCTCCGTTTTGTATACACACCCCTGCTGCGCTTGCTGTTGGTGCCGAGTGGCTAATGTTGGGTGTCATAACCAACAGGCATCATCGAGACAGGCGCGCAAAGGGAGAATGGGTGAGAGAGAGGGAGAGAGAGAGAGAGAGAGGGGTGTGCGATGGGGTGTGCGCGCCATAGATAGACAGTTGGGCCGCCCACATTTACTCAGCTAATGAGTCGAGTTTCAAAGGGTGTGAAATGGAAATTTGGGTAATTAGACGCTGGGCTATTCATCTGTCCCGTTTGTGCTTCGCTTTCTACAGTGACACGTGCAATAGCTTCGAGATAAACAACACCAGTGAAATGGTTTTGATCACTTCTCTCCCGATCCCTCCCCTCTTTCCCCCAAATCCACCTCCACCACACCACCCATCCTATCGGTTAGCTGCACAGTGCACACTCTACTCCAGCTGAATCTAGTCTGATAAAAGTTCTGCCCGAATTTTGCGGGACTCGTAATGATGCTTTGTTATTGCCACGCCGTGATAACGGCTGATCCGTGGATGGAACGCCGGTGTCATTTTCTCTGGTGGCATTTGAAAGTTAGTTGCCTCTACCCCCCCCCCTCCCCTTCCCCCGAGAACATGACGTCTAAACGTTTCATGAGATTTATTCAATTAACTGTTTTTTTTTATTTTTACGGATTTAATCGTCAATTTGTTTCAACAGATTTCATCACATTTCAAAAGGGTTAATTAATGTTCTTAGGCCATTTCAAGAATGATTTACTACCCTCCGCGGATTTCAGAGGGCAGCATAGGGAATCAAACAGCATATTAAACAGCTTTATATTTTAAACAGCTTTGCATACTACTACGTTGCGTTTAATCATTAATGCGTTTCCAGAATAAATTTCCTTTCAAGTAACCGAGTTTAGAAAATTTAAATAATCGTCTTGACAAAGGAATCCTCCATACCAAGTTTGAGTTGTCTTAAGTTTTTTTTACTAAAAAAAAAATTGAATTTATGGATTCGCCACGCTTAAAGCATGGTATCAACGGATGGTAATGGTTAGACGGTGGACACAATGGACTAACTTAAGTTAAGGATGAGATTGAGTCAAGAATTACGTTTCTGCCATTTTGGTCTAGGTTTAATGTAATTTGATGGTTGTCCGCCAATTGGTACGGCTTACAAGGTCGGTGATGAGTTAGTGACTATGTGATCCCTAAATAAGTAAGCTAATAACTGGGCCGGTAAAGAGAAAGGGGAAAAAGGTTCTAAAGGCCGAAAATGGTTTGCCTCAGGAGTGATTGGGGGTTGATGGTTGGAATGCCAGATAAGGCTTGACTTAGTTAAGTTACTACCCCTAAGTTGGTCGTTAAGGACAGGTAACACACGAGCACATAGATTCAAGTGTGTATCAAGTGTGTAGTGTTAAAAGAATGGGAAAGCTAACTTTATTTATTTATTTACACTACTAGAACCTACCGACCTCACGTCACACGCTCAATCTAATACTAAATCTGGCTTAACCTGATACTAAAGCTAACCAGTCAGCTGCACCGTTCTACAACTGAACACAGACCAGACCACTGAATGGAACAAATAGAGCAGTGACACGACGTAGTATTATTGTATATAACTCTATGCTGGAGCCTTAATGGGTTAGCTGCAAGGGGCACTGCAGAGAGAAACAGAAGGGCGTCATACTGAATCCGATGCTGTGAAGAGTGATTTCTTAGACCTAAAAAGCGCGATATTTGTTGTTGGAGAAAACGACGTTATTTTAAGCCTAAGAAATCCGCTCTTCGTTGTTTTAATATCCATTTTTATGTAGTGCACCTTGTAGTTATGCCCTCCAAAACCCATACCGGTGCCAATCTGCTGCCAATAAGGCGGCAAATGTCACTGCTCTATAAACACAAAAGAAGCACTTCCTACCCTCTTACCCTTATGCCATATCACTTACTCATTGATCTACCATCACTCTTTCAACTCTACAGATTAAAGTCTCTACTCAAAACTTACATGTACCCGAATTTGGAGAGCAGACGTTGAACTGCTGCTTAACCTATCTCAGGTTCTACCGTGGCACACTTTACTCCTATACCGCACAATCTGACAGACTGCATTTCCACTCTCCCCCACCCCTGAGGGGGTTCCCCCAACCAGTCGCCACTTCCCCTTCCACCATGGTCTCTGCAACCGGAGCATCCTCATCCTCTTCTTGCAGTGCCGCTGGTCGGGACACGAGCAAAGGTTCTGCCAGAACCATAGAACCAGTAGCACCCAGGGTGGGAACTATCACAGGTATTGGAACTGAAGACGAACCACTGTGGGTCACTGGACTGACTGCCTTCACACGCTAACACACCACATACTGATGCACTCTCCTCACCACCCTGCGCCACTGACAAGTCTTGCCGAAACACTTGCCCAAGCTAAATACATCAGGTTTAAACAATCAGTTGTAGTAACAGACATTATCAAAAGCCAAGGAATAGAGTATATGGTTCTTGCAGGGAAGGGGAGGACGGAGAAGTTGCAGCTAAAATTCGCCAAGAGACGGCGCTGCAGGCAGAAGGAATACCGGAACCGCGCCGACGCACCGGGATCAATGACGAAAGGACGGGAGTCTCTCTTGGCGGCTCCAACCGATGTGCCGATGCGAAGCCCCGTAACCAATCATGCTGCATACGATGAACCCTGTCGATAGAGCGTTCGAACTGACTTCCGGTCACTGATTTTACTAGATTTCTACTTTTGATTAGGAATAAGCGGAATTTCAACTAATTATGATAAACTAAGACAGACAATAAAGCTGCAGTTACAAAGACAAGTCCCCTGTGACTGCATCTGGAGCAAGTTGACTTGGCCAGCATCGATTTCAAGACTTTCTCAAGTCTGAAACATTTAAACTAATTTGAGTTGACATCAACTTTTCAATGCAGGTTCCTCACTGAGGTTAAATTTCAGCTGAAATGTTAAAGCATTTCAACTCAGTGTCGTAGCTAAGGGTGTGCAAACGTGTGCAATCCACACGTTGCCCTCAATGTTCGCACACATTGCCCTTTTCGCCAGTAACTACCGATTTTCCATAGGCACCAGGTCTTCATGCACAGGTATGTACCAGGTATGCCCATCTTGCTCTCTGCCTAGGTACATGTTGCCCAACTTCCTAGCTGTGCCACTGTTTCAACTGATAAGAACAGACTTTACCATTTCAATGAATTTTCACAAGTTAGATTTCAGCGTAACTTTGAAAGCATTTCAACTAACAAGACTTGCCTTTACCATTTCAATGCATTTTCCCTACTTAGATTAGATTTCAGAGTAACTTGGAGTGCTTTTCAACCGAGCCCTCACCGGTAAAGGTGGGCGAGAAGCGGCCAGTAGATTTAGTAGTAACCAATAGTGAGCGCGAAAATTGTTGTCGTGTAAACCGGCCCTTATGGCGCGTTTACGCAACGACTCATCTTTGTATTCTTGCAGTTAGAAGGTAGAAGTCATTTGAAATTCTAACATGGCGGCGGTTTTAGCACTGCTGGCTCCCGACGAAAACAGTCACTAATCCGAGTTCAGAAGCGACTGGAAAAATTGTTTTGTCAGGAAGAATGCTTTATCTTGTTGTCACGGATTGTAGGATTGAAAGCATTACTGAAACGATGTCGGATATAACTAATCCAGATTGCGTTGTTAGCATGACAACGACACTTTCGCCATCGCGATTAAATTCTAGCTGCGCGAATGCAAAGGCGAGTCGTTGCGTAAATGGAGCCCTCAAATCAAGTGATTAAGATTTTTACCATTTTAATCAATTTTCCTACTTGGGCTAGATTTAAGCGTAACTCGTGCACGGGTAGCTCGGGTACACGGGTAGCTCGGGTGCACGGGTAGCTGTGAGCACTGGGGCGTCAGATTCGATAGGCGTCCTGGTCCCAGTGTATATCTCAGGCTTCGTACAGACCCGGGTTCGATCCTGGCGATGGGAAGTGTATATGTACGGGTTTTTCTCCGGTTGTTTCCCGCCTGTTGCACGAGGGTTTCCTCCGGGTACTCCGATTTCCTCCCTCATGCGGCAAAAAATAACTGTAATAATGGTGGTACTTCTTCCACTTAACATCTGCCGCCGGGGAATTTGGGTGGGTGGATGCCTCGAGCATCGTCTCTATATATTATATTATATTATACTTTGAAGACATTCAGCATTTTCCCTACTTAAGATATATCTCAGCGCAACTTTGTAAGCATTTCATCTGATAAGAATAGATTTTCCCATTTCAGTTAACGTTATGAAAACATTTCACCCAACTTGCATAGAATTCAACATTTCTATAATTAGACAGCATTTCTACCGACATGGGCAGATTTATTAACATATCAAGAATTAGAAGGCATTTCACCCGATGTTGAAACATTTATTTACATTTCAATAAGTTTGAAGGATTTCACCTGATTTTTTGGAAATCCCGGTGAAATAATGTTATAACATTTCAATGGGCTTGATAGAATTTCAACTTTTTTATAAAATTCATTATTACAAATAGACTCACGAAGCAAGCAGTCTGCATTAAAGACTGGCCTTGTGAGGATACACGATACACACAAATCTGAGAAAGAAAGAAAAGACAACTGCCCTGACTAGGCTCGAACCCAGGACTCCCCTTTACTAGCCGGGCGCTCCAACGACTGCGCTACCGGGGCGGGTTCTGGCTACAGGCTCCAGCCAAACTCTTTCTCAGATTAGTGTATCTTGTTTCCTCACAAGGCCAGTCTTTAACGCAGACTGCTTGCTTCGTTTACCCTTTACCTTGTGATTTCTTCTGTAAATAGATTTCATTGGAACTTTTCATCAAAGTACCTTTCGGAAAAAAACTAGCGAATCATCCTTTAAGATAGTTTTCAGACCTACAATTCACCTACGATTTGCATTTGTCGACATTGACGTTTTCTCCATTGTCCCCCAAAAACCTTCCTTTTTCCTCAAGTACGTTCACTGCAGATGGCTGTACTTAGACGCTGGAAGAGATCAGGGCACTTAACGAGGCCGATGTGTTTGTGACCTCTTAAAACCCAACAAGAAAGCTGCCGTTTTAGGGGCGGGAAAGGGGATAATAAAAGTTGGCCTTCCACGGTCTGATCTCTGCCATGTCCCACTGTCTTCGCGGAGACTTTAACTGAAAGCTCATATATAACTCGGTGCCGTCAGTCAACATCTCCGGAGCCCAAGTCATTCCTTCCCCTCGTTCGGGCTGAGTTGGCAAGACGTCAATCCGGGGCGTATAACGGAATGGGACTGGCGAAGTTTAAGAGCAAATTAAAGTCCTTGTAAGGATTGACTTGATGTGTTGCAAGAATGAGAGACGATAAGGGAAGGGATGAAACGACTTACCGGATTGGCTGCATGCTTTCCAGTTGCGTCGATGTTATTTGAAAAAGATGCTTTATTTTTTTGCTGAGCAAAAGAAAATGGAGGACAATGTTGCCACCGGGCGTGGCAAGTAGACATTTTGTAAGCTAAGTTGGAGCTTATCAGTTAAGAATAAAATAATGCTTGTCCATGTCTTCATTGCATAAAACAAGGGACTATAGCGACTACGTAGTCGAATCCGGCCTTCTGTACAGTTCCACAACTACCAATGGGGGGGGGGGGGACGCACACCTGTATCACGTACTGCGACAGCTACCTCTATTACATAATCTAAGAGCAGTAACCGTCAGAATTTCCGGTTAAAATATGTTAGCCTTTAAGCATATTGTACATTTTAGGTGTGATTGTTAGCTTTTAGGGCTAATTTTTACGTGCACCTTTAATTTGGTAAGTAGCAGCTAACGGTGATTTGTTTTGTATAATAAGCCTATTCATTTTTGCAACAAGGTACGCCTCCGGGCACACAGTTACAGTTTTACAACGTAACGTGTAACCTAGCCTATATAGATCAGTGGTAGTAGGGAAGCGATGGGGGAGACCTGTTGATGAAGCCAACAGCGACTCGTAGCAACTTGACGTTGCAGTGGTTACGTGGTATTAATACTAATTTTCATTTTTTAGGCCTAATATTTTTAACTGCAGTTTTAATTTCGTAAGTAGCATATAGGCCTAATGTAGAATTTGGTTCGACGGTAAGCCTATTCATTCATGTAACAATGCGACGAGACTACTTTAAACGAGGCTAAAATCCTTTTGTGTTTACGGCTCCGTGTTATTTTTAGGATTTCAATTCGACGATCAAATGTTATTATTTAATTTAGTTATGTCGAAAAAGTCTATTAGACGATGTTTTAATTTGCCATGTTATTTAACCAACTTTTGACACTGAATCTAACGTTATAAACCGTGGTCGTCTCTATCTGGTACCGTTGCGAGGTTGAAAAAAGCGACGGACGGACGGACGGACAAAGTCGTTGCAATAGTCTTCTCATCCGGTACGGTTGTGCGGAAGACTAAAAAGCCAGGAACATAATAATAAACGATTGAAAAACATACTTATATTTCAACATGAATGGATCGTAGGTGAAGTCGTCATCAGAGAACAAGTTATTGTTGCTTGTTCAGGCCAGTTAAAGAAGATTCGAGTTGTACCAGCAAAAATTACATGGGGGGGGGGGATGAGGCATAATGGTGTGTCGACAGCTAGGTCATTAGCGTAAGT
>JAHWFP010030073.1:0-40093 GCA_023313725.1 Lithobius niger
TATAGTATGTCTCCACTATAGACAATGTAGGGCCTTACTATAAACTTCACAAAGATATGAGTAGGACATGGAGTTCTCCAACAGAGAAATTAATTGATAAGTACTTCAGGATGAGTAATTCCACTAGTAAATTCATTCCTGTGAACACATAGCCATTAATGTTACTTACATACGCAGTTGATGTTCATTAGGCTTAAGCCTTGCTGCACTGGTCACATCTGCTGACTCCCCTGTCATTTGTCTGGCAGGTTGTCATTTAAAAACAATAACACCACAACCATATACTTCCAGTTAGTGTGACCCTGTGATGGGTGTCCTGGGCCCATAACCTTGTTGACCTTTTTAACTAATCCCTCTGTAGTCAAAATAGCATCACAGTGTACTTCAAAAGGCTTATATTGCATTAGGCCTATTCTTGATGTGGGTTTTTTCCATAGTCTTTAGTTCTCCATGGAATAAGTTCATAAAACAGGCTTACCTTCTGGTATCCAGTTTATTGTATCCAAGAACATCCTTAAACAAATACCTAACATGCTTGACAACTTGACAAACATCTAGGAAATATAGTTTGAACATAGAACCTCATGGCTTGAACCAACAAGACAAGCATCCATCTTGGAAGATCCACCAAAACCCGCTGACCTACCAACATAGCTAAAAAGGGCACTTCCTATGAACTATCAATTTACATATCTGGCACAAGGCCAATTGAGAGCTCAGCTTGGATCACTGGACATAACAATAGGTAGCATATCACAAAACCACTTCACCATTGCATGGTGATATTTAACAGGATCTTTAGTGTTGTTGTCTGTAAACAGGTGTGCCTGACGGGGGCGGACGGGGTCGAGGTTACCCTTTGTCGCGAAAGCAGGAGTTGTGAAAGTAGGTGTAACGCGAAGGCTGGTGGCGCCGCAAGTATGTGTTGCTTGGCTCCAGGTGGGGGGGGGGGGGGTGACTGGCGTATTTCGGCTGTCGTGGCTTGTCGTCGAAGCAGCCCAGTCTTGAGTTTCAGCTCTTTCCACCGACGAAGTGCAAGAGGGAGGCGGCCCAAGATGCGATCTTGAGTGCTGGCGGAGTACCCAGTCGACTAGGATGTGAGCTTCACAGCGAGTTACCCTGTAGTCACGGCGAGACGACTTCGAGGAAAGTTCAATATGGGAGTTGGTGTTGGAGATTCCATGGAGAGACGAAGCGTCTTGTAGCTTCCTTTTCGCCTCCCGGAAGGGGGCCTTGGCTTGCCGGAGGTATTCCTCGAGGGCTGCAAGGTCAAGCGGTGGGTGAGGCGGGCAGCAGGAATGTGGGGGGTGCAGCTTGATTGTAAGCGGGTTCCAGGAGTGGACTGTGTTGCAGCGTCTTGTGTCGCGAAAGCAGTTGTCACGAAGCAGGTGTCGTGGCGAACGAGGTGCGGACAAGTCGCATTTGCGGCTGTCTTGGCTTGCAGTCGAAGCGACCCAGTCTTGAGTGTCGGCGCATTTCATGGGTGAGGAGGAAGATGGCCGAGGCTAGGATTGCGATCCTGCATGGAAGTGGGTCGCACCCGGGAGACAACCGGGGGGGGGGGAGCCACGATGACTTCATGTCCCACGAAGGAAGATGTCGTGAAGGGGCAACATGGGCAACCAGCCGAGTGATGCGGCCGGGCCTAGCGGTCATCTCAGCCGACGGCAGTGGGTCGAACCCGGGAGACAACGGGAGGGAGCCACGATGAAAGAAGGATACGAAGCCGCCTCGTGGCTTGAGACGAAAAGATGTCGCGAAAGTGAAAGTCCAATCCAGAGACTGACGGAACGAAGTGAACCGTAGAGTAAAATGAATGGCGACATCGGCCATGATGGCGCTTTATACACAGGAGGACTGCGTCGTGCAGGCACAGTGGGAACAAGCAAGCAGGCGGATACACACAACCGAAAAACCTCCAGAGAACCATCACATTCGAGGAATGTAATGCTAAAATTATCAGGTTAATATGTTTTGGCAAACAAGAAAAATTATTTTATTACTTTGCTTGTTTTCATTCTTGTGTTTGTCTTGAAAATTTGTGTCTTTTGACATTGCATTTGTTGCTCTTTTGGGCGTTGCAATCATAAATAAATAAATAAATAAATAAATCTAAAGTCAAAACGCCACGTTAGCCGCCATGGTTAAGCTAGCAAAGAGCGCGCCAACGCCAATAACGCCTGCATTGTTTATAATTATTGCTGAGTATCTTTCCTAGAGTTAAAATATCTCTCCTAGTTAAAAAGATGCGATTTATGCTTGGTTGGTTGGTTGGGTGCTTGGTTGGTTGGTTGGTTGGGGTAGTTCGTCTTCTCCCCTGGAAGTAGAAGGCTACTAATATGAGAAGTTTGTCAAAAGAAAGCAAATTAATCCGTCCTTTGTGTAGGCGTATTTTCAAAGTCCGAGCTGGGTCCTAAATGACCGAAATTAACGAAAAATTACCCATTTGCAACAATCACGCAACAATGCCCCAACAATACATGACGTCATGATTGTTGCCAAATCTTTTTCGAAATTATCTGGAACTTCCATCAACAATGGTCTGGCGGCAACAGACCAACGAGGAGCTAGTCAATAAATTGTTGGTCTCAGTAACAATCAGTAAAGACGCGTAGCTTTTCGCAGTACTATTTTATTACCCGTTTTAAACTTGGAGGTATTCATTGAAAGTCGATATACTTACAAATCCAGGACAAGAGAATAATTGTTTAGCAGTAACACAAAGACAGAAAAAAATTAAATGCTTAATACTAAATTACGTGTAGAAAATATATTGACAACAGTAAAGGGTGCCAAGAATATTATTACGTCTGCATCTGTATTATTTCAACCAGCAATAATCCAGCATTAGTGTTTCCGTAAAGTCGGTTAGCCGGTTCTTTCCTTATTTGTGCTAAAACACGAGCAGGTTTGGATAAGAGTAATTGTCGTGTGTAGGCCTAACTTGCGTTCAAACCGTGGCGTTGTCACTTGACATTCTGCAGTTGTTCTGCAGTGAGGGGTCATCAGAAAGACAGCCGATGGAAAAAGCTGTTCTGAGCAGGACATAAAGAAAAAATTCTTAAAATAAGTGAAACATGAAAACCCATGTAAAGCATAGTGCTACCAAAAATTTCAAGTGATGTGTGGTCTTTAGTGGTTATATTGATCCCAGTCACAATTCTGAGGTAATATTTGCGCTGATTGAGTGAGCGAAGCGAAACGTTCGTCATCGGAAAAAGCACTTTTTCCTAAATACATTTTGGAAGTAATATAGGCTAAATATTTATTCACAGTTAAAATGACCGACTTTCTACGTTGGATAAAAGGTCGTTGGTCCCAGCCCAAAAGTTCAACAGGTATAGATACTGAATGCTGACATTACAACTCTGGAATGACATTATTTGACCATTTTTAGTTTTGTTTAAACTAAAAACCGTGGCGTGTTCTGTTGATGTGTGATTCATGGTGTTCGGCTGTGGTGGTGGTCACGTTTCTGAGGTTGCGCTGATTGAGTGAGCGAAGCGAACGAAATCAGCGTTCGTCATCGGAAAAAGCACTTTTTTCTAAATACATTTAGTAAGTAATATAGGCTAAATATACCTAGATACAGAATGCTAATATTACAACTCTGGAATGACATTATTTGACCATTTTTAGTTTTGTTTACCACTTGTATTATGAACTGATGCACTAAGAAAAACGCGCACGTTATTCGGATCACTTCCTTGAACATTTGTTTCATAATTTTTGCTAGGAGTGTTTGTCAGCACCATACAAGTTTCACAAAGAATTCTCCTCGAGCGCAGCGAGACGCGGCGGAATGAGCGAGCGAAGCAAGCGACTCCGCTAGTCTCTCCTCATTAAAAAGATTCAATTTATGCTTGGTTGGGTGCTTGGGGTAGTTCGTCTTCTCCTCTGGATATCGAAGGCTACAAATATGAGAAGTTTCTCAAAACAAAGCAAATTAACCTGTTCTTTGTGTAGGCGTAAATTTAAAGTCCGAGCTTGGTCCTAAATAATCGAAATTAACGAAAAATGACCATTTGCAACAATCAGCAACAATCACGCAACAATGCTTCAACAATACATGACGTCATGATTGTTGCCACATTTTTTGTGATTGTTGAAGCCTGAAAGCCGTCCAGAACGTCCATCAACAATGGTCTGGCGTCCACGGACCAACGAGGAGGAGTTACTAAATTGTTGTCCAGTAAAGACGCGTAGCTTTTCGCAGTACTATTTTATTATCCGTTTTAAAATTGGAGTCATTCACCGATTCTATAATAACGGACAAATCTAGGACAAGAGAATAATCGTTTAGCAGCAACACAAAGACAGAAAAAGATTAAATGCTAAATACTAAATTACGTATAGAAAATATATTGACACCAGAAAGGGGTGCCAGGAATACGTTTACGTGTGCGTTTGTATAATTTTATACAACAATATTCGAGCATTAGTTTTTACGTAAGGCCATCAGCCAGTTCCCTCCTTATTTGTGCTAAAACACGAGCAGCTTTGGATAAGAGTTAGCGTCTTGTGTAGGCCTAATTTGCATTCAAGCCGTGGCGTTTTCACTTGATTTCTGCAGCTGTTTTCGTAATGGGATGTGTGGTCACATTGATCTAGTCACGTTCCTGAAGAAATGTTTGCGATGATTGAGTGAGCGAAGCGAACGAAAATCATCGTTTGTCATCAGAACCAGTAGTAAGCTAAATATTTATACTGTAGTGCAAATGAACGACTTTCTATGTTGGATAAAACATCATTGGAACCGTGGCGTTTTCAGTTGATTTCTGCAGCTGTTTCACCTAGTGAGGGGTCATCAGAAAGTGAAGTAATAAGGAACCGATGGAAAAATCTTCACTGAGCAGGACGTAAAGAAAAAAAAATCTTAAAAAGTGAAACAAAAAAGCCCATGTAAAGTGTAGTACTAACACAAATTACATGTGACGCGAAGTTCTCGGTGTAAAATGATTCAGTCTCGTTTCTGAGGAAATGTGTGCGCTGACTGAGTGAACGAAGCGAACGATGATTAGCGCTTTTTTCCTAAATACAGTAATTAAGTAGTAGGGTAGGTTGCGCTGATTGAGTGAGTGTAGCGAACGAAAATCAGCGTTTGTCATCAGAACAGCACTTTTTCCTAAATACAGTAATTAATTAGTAGGGTAGGTAGCGCTGATTGAGTGAGTGAAGCGAACGAAAATTAGCGTTTGTCATCAGAGAAAGCACTTTTTCTTAAACACTCTTAGTAAGTGTTAGGCTAAATATTTACCCTGTAGTGGAAAAATGCGCACATTATTTGGCTCACTTCCTTGAACATATGTTTGATAATTTTTGCTGGGAGTGTCTGTCAGCACCATATGGGTTTCAACAAAAAATCTCCTCGAGCGCAGCGAGACGCGGCAGAATGAGCGAGCGAAGCGAAATGGTTGGTTGGTTGGTTGGGGATGATCACCTTCTCCTCTGAAAGTAGATGGTTACAAATATGAGAAGTTTGTCAAAAGAAAGCAAATTAACCCGTTCTTTTTGTAAATGTATTTTTAAAGTCCGAGCTGGGTCCTAAATGACCGAAATTAACGAAAAATGACCATTTGCAACAATCGGCAACAATCACCCAACAATACATGACGTCATGATTGTTGCCCAATTTTTTCCGAAATTATCTGGAACGTCCATCAACAATGGTCTGGCGGCAACGACCACAACGAGGAGCAAGTCAATAAACGAGGAGCAAGTCAATAAATTGTTGTTCTCAGTAACAACCAGTAAAGCTTTTCGCAGTACTATTTTATTGCCCGTTTTAAAATTGGAGTCATTCACCGATTCTATAATAACTGACAAATCTAGGACAAGAGAATAATCGTTTAGCAGTAACACAAAAACAGAAAAAGATTAAATGCTAAATACTAAATTACGTACAGAAAATATATTGACACCAGAAAAGGGTGCCAGGAATACTTTTACGTGTGCGTTTGTATCATTTCAAATAACAATATTCGAGCATTAGTTTTTACGTAAGGCCATCAGCCAGTTCCCTCCTTAATTGTGCTAAAACACGAACAGCTTTGGATAAGAGTTAGTGTCTTGTGTCCTTGTGTAGGCCTAATTTGCATTCAAGCCGTGGCGTTTTCACTTGATTTCTGCAGCTGTTTTCACCAAGTGAGGGGTCATCAGAGAGGAGGTGGTAAGTAACCAATGGAAAAATCTTCACGAAGCAGGACGTACAGAAAAAAAATTCGTAAGATAAAATAAGTGAAACAAGAAAACCCACGTCAAGTGTAGTAGTTACACAAATTACAAGTGATGTGTGGTTCTTGGTGTAACATTGATTCAGGCACTTTTCTGAGGAAATGTATGCGCTGATTAATCTAGTGAATCTTATTAAATGTGGCGAATGAATATAAACAAAGAGAAAAGAGAGAGAGTGGGCGCAGTACCGTTTATTTACGAACTGAAACCTTACGCAAAAAACATGTGCTGCACTGATCATCAGCCGAGTGAGCGTCAGCGTCACCTCCTTATTTGTGGTAAAACATGAGCAGCCTTTGGGAACGAGTTAGTGTTTTGTGTAGGCATAACTTACGCTTAAACCGTGGCGTTTTCTGTTGATGTGTGGTTCATGGAGATCGGCTGTGGTGGTGGTCACGTTTCTGAGGTTGCACTGATTGAGTGAGCGAAGCGAACGAAAATCAGCGTTTGTCATCAGAAAAAGCCCTAGTTCTTAAACATTCTTAGTTAAGTTGTAGATATTTATTCAGTAGTGGAAATGACCGACTTTCTACATTGGATAAAAGAAAACACGTGAAACATTACTGCTACACTGAACGTATTTGACCATTTTTAGTTTTGTTTATCATTTGGATTTTGAACTGATGCACTAAGAAAAACGCGCGCATTATTCAGATCACTTCCTTGAACATTTGTTTGATAATTTTTGCTGGGAGTGTCTGTCAGCACCATATGAGTTGCAACAAGAAATCTCGAGCGTAGCGAGACGCGCCGGAATGAGCGAGCGAAGCGAGCAACTCCGCTAGTCTTAATCATTAAAAACTCACGGTCGGTTTGTTGGTTTATATGTAAGTCTTCTCCTCCGGAAGTAGGAAGGCTAGAAATGTGAAAGGGGTCTCGAAAGACAGGAAATTACTCCGGATATCGTTTAGGCGTATTTTCGTAGTTCTAGGTAAATGTTTTCTCCTCGAAAAAAGCGAAAAAACCCCTTTGGACCATTGTTGAAACGAATTTTTCGAATTTGATTGTTAGCTTCGGAATGTAAAACGTTCCTGCTGGGAGGGCGGTCCATAATTGTTGCGCCATGTAAGGGTCGCGTGGGCCAGTAGTATTGTCAGCGGGAGAGCGGCTGGCAGTCCGAATAGTTGTCATTCAAGAATGAGGCACGTGCAGCTCACTGTTGGAGTTGCATTTTGGATATTTCTAATTCAAACTGCCAATTTGGCTGTAAATTTAAAAGAAATTAAGTGAAGATACGAAAAGATTGACTGCTAAATTAGGCCTACTTAAACTATTTTGCTAACAGTACAGGGTGTCAGAAATAATTCTATGTTTGTGTTTGTTCGATCAGTATTCCATTACCTGGTGCTATACTCAGCAGTCTAGCATAACTTCGTGGTAAACACGCATAACTTCTGGGTATGATTCGTACTGCGTGTAGGCCTGACTTGCTTTGAAATAAGTGAAAACAAGAAAACCCTTGTAAAGCGTAGTGCTAGCACAAATTACAAATGATGTGTGGTTCTTGGTGGTTACATTTATTCAGTCACGTTTCTGAGGAAATGTTTGCGCTGACTGAGTGAGCGAAGCGAACGAAATCAGTGTTTGTCATCAGAACCAGCACTTTTCCCTAAATACAGTTAGTAGGTAGTAGGCTAAATATTTGTTCATTAGTTAAAATGAATCTGGTGAATCTTATTAAATGTGGCGAATGAGTATTAACAAAGAGAAAAGAAAGAGTAGACGCAGTTAACGTTTGTTTATGAACTGAAACCGTATGAAAAACGCGTACTACACTGATCATTTGCTTGATCATTTGACTTTGTTTTTGGGGTGGAACTGTCCGTCTGTGCATTAAGTGTTTCAACAAGAAATATCCTCGAGCGAAGCGAGACGCGGCCGAATGAGCGAGCGTCAGCGAGCGACTCGGTTGGTTAATAATAAAGCATTTAACTAAAAGCCAAACAATCATCCGTAACGACAGTACTTTACAATAATCAAACGATTCAATAGATCCGTGGCCGTCCGCGGCTTATTATGCCGCCTCCTACGACAATGTTGAAGCGCACACCTCTGGCACATAGTACTTCATCTGCAAACGCTAATTTTTGAAAAGTTGGAATTGTCACACTTGTAGGTCAAACGATGTTGGCTTGGGTGTGACGATAGCATTTAAATAATTCTAAAGCGTTCAGAACTTTTAGGCCTAATTTTTAGAGATAAACAGCAGATAAATTAGGCCAATTGCGTTCGAGGTTAAGCTTATATTCTTTCTTGCAATGCTGGATTGAGAGTTTATTGGTGAATAGCGTCGCTTACAGCTAGGACTAGCAGATTCACGGCTAGTCTTTGAGATTATTTAAGTCTTTTCAGATTATGGGATGGCAGCCGCCATAATGATTGGCATGGGGTACACAATGTTCGAGAAGCACTAGTCCGACGAGTACGGAAAAACACGCACGGCTACAGTGATACTCTTTCCAAATTTGTCCTAGCACAGGAAAGAAGTTTGCACTAATTTACCAATAGCTGTTAGAAATTGATTTTTGCATCATTTTTATGATATACAGTGTTTTCACATTTTTGGTAACCTGCTCAATACCTGAATCGCACAATTACGACAGAAATGATGAATTATGAGATGTGTATTGTAGAACGATATATGTAAACCGCAATATGGTAACCCTACAATGTATTTATTTATTTAATTGCAAAATTTGTGTAACCCCTTACAAAGAGCACGACGCAATTTCAAATTAAAACAACAATTTCACGAATCTCATTGAGGTGAGAGCAGAGGCAAGACAGGCGTGAAAGAGGTACATTAAGAGGCGCCGCCATATTCTTCTTGTCTGAATGAGATTCGCAAAATTGTTGTTTTAATCTGAAATTGCTGTTATGTGATCCGATGAGATTCGCCAAAGGCCAATCCTACAATATATTTATTTATTTTATTAAAAAAATTATTGTAGGATTGGCCTTTGGCGAATCTCATCGGATCACATTCAGACGAGAACTGGAAGTTGGCTGGCGCCATGTTGCGTTGTAGACGTCGACCAAGTGTTGGATGGAAGGCAGATTGCGAAGGTTTGTAATGCCTTGTTTCTAGTACAGTTGCCACCCCCTGCTCACAGGTTGCCCACAAACCTGTAGATAGGCTTAAAATCCGCAGTTTCCATAGCAACCAAGGAATCTTGAAATTATTATACGAAGCCATCGTATTGTTCCGTGTTGCGGTGTTAACACATCGTCTGCTGTACGCTTTAGTTCTGTATAAAGAGTTTCCTGATGTAGCGGCGTTTTTATGTTTCACATTTGGGATTCCCGTTGATAGTGTAAACACCTGGTTTGATCGCCACGTTGAGTGAATTCCACCAAGCAATGTTTTACACATTAAACGAATGTAAGTCATTAATGAATCCTTTTGTGGTTTCCATTTGCCTGCCTTTCTCTAATGCTTAAAATGCGATAATCAAATGTTTTTTATTTCATTGAGTTACGTCCGAAAAAGATTTTAGCTATAAAGAAGCAACGATGATTTATTTTGACGGCTTTTAAAAGTTCAGCAAAACAGTGTATGCTTCGCTGGAATTCCTTAACTATTCAGGATACCAAAAATGGCAAGTGTTAGATCGATAAATTAGAAAACTCATAATTTCGTGGGATTATAATTGATCAATTTACGGCAAATTTGAGATCTGCAATACGTTTTGGGTTATCTAGCAACGTGGCAAATTTCATGGCAATCTGACCTTTAGTTTCAGCTCCACCCAGACTAGAAAAGTGCAGCCAGCCAACCAACCAACCAACCGACATTTTGCAATTCAGTGTCCGTTATAGGCTACGATACGCTCCGTCAATCACGGATTATTTTTTAATATTATGGTACTGGTGGTAGGTTTTATCTTGATAGCTCTTGTTTGTTGTTTTGTATGTGTGTGAGGCAAAAAGCTATCAGGTCAGCCCTAAGTAAAGGATATTTGAATGTCCTGTACTTACAATACTTCCAACTCATTGACTTTAATTTCGGTAAGATGGCAATACTTATGAGTTGACTGGTGCTATGCAATGTTGTAACACCCCCATTATTAGTCTAATTTTTAAAATCTTTTCAGTCAAAGAATAAACAAAAGGCCTGTAGTACCAGTCGTATTCTCCACCTAAGCTAGCGAGCAGACCAAAGTTCTAATACTGACCAGATAATTTCGCATCAATTTTTCTTTCGTCTAAATGGCCACACACTATTATTTGCTACAATGCTTGAATGCTACGATTAGTGTTCTTTTTTTAATCTACAAATTGTATCTTTTGTTTCTCATCATTTTATTCAATTTATGTTAAATTTTTATTATATTCCTTTCTTTTGTAGTACAACCTGAACCAAGGTTGCCAAGAAAACCGAAGTGCTGAGTGAATGGAATTGTTGGTCTTATCACCAATCTTCGGCTCGCAACTATTATGACGCACGACGATTCTATCACAACGCACGCATTACATAACAGGGCTCATTCAATCAGATGGTCAAACTGCTGCTGTTCTCGTACATCATTGGTAAACTTATTACGACATGACAACACAGAACCGTCATGCATCAAAGCTTCAATAGCGAAATTTAGCTTCAGTAGTGAAAAGAGTTAGTTGATTTAATGAGGCCTTAAAAAAAGGTAAATAGTCGAATTTCGTTCTCTTCAACTGCTAAGGTTACCTCGGGTCAGAGAGGGGCAGGTTTGCTAGGAAATGTCAAAATGAGGTCTTACCAAACAATCCTAAATAAAAGCTCGTCTAAGCATCACCAGATTACAGTACGGGAATTAAAAGGGCTGGTTTGGTACATGGCACCATCTCTTGACGCCAAGCAGCGAATTTTTAATACTAACAAGGTTTTCAAAGTCTTGTAACAGTTCTTGTTGATCTCATTGTTATCATTCATCTTAGCAAAGCTCGTTGATTCCATGCTCTCTGAGCATTGTAAAAGATACCACTGAGTCGACTTTTGTTTAGAGGGCTTTGAGTTAGACAGATCAGATGACAAGGGTTGAATAAGGGACACAATTTATACCTTGACTGTTTTACTCCCAGGGAAAACTGCAGTACTGCGTGGGCGTGGGCATATTGATGGGGACGGAATTAATACCTGGACTCTTTTACTACAAGGGAGAACTGCAATAGTGTGTGGGAATTAGGGTTGGATTGGGGACAAAATTAATATGTGGACTGTTTCACTCCCTGGAAGAACTGCAGTGGTGTTTTGGTATTAGCGTTGGATTGGAGACAGAAAATATAACATCAGCACCGATTTAATCCTAGCAAAAACTGCAATAGTGAGTGGACATTACAGTCGGATTTGGGACAGAAGTAATATCTGGATGGTTTTACTCCCAGGAAGAACTGCAGTAGTGTGTAGGCATTATGGTTGGATTGGGGACAGAATTAATATAGCACTATTTTACTCCAAGGGAGAACTGCAGTAATGTGTTGCCAAAAGGATTGGATTTGGGACAGAATTAATATCTGGGCTGCTTTACTTCCAGGGAGAAGTGCAGTAGTATGCGGGAATTACAGATGGATTGCGGACAGAATTAACATCTGTACTGTTTTACTCCAAGGGAGAACTGCAGTGGTGTGTCGGCATTAGGGTTGAATTGAGGACAGAATTAATATCTGGACTGTTTTGGTCCCAGGAAAACTGCAGTAGTATGGGGACATTACAGTCGGGTTTGGGACAGAATTAATATCTGGAAGGTTTTACTCCAGGGAGAACTGCAGTAGTGTGTAGGCATTATGGTTGGATTGGAGACTGAATTAATACCACACTGTTTTACTCCAAGGGAGAACTGCAGTAGTGTGTTGGTATTAGGGTTGGATTAAGGACAGAATTAATATCGGGACTGATTTCATCCCAGGAAAAACTACAGTAGTGTGTGGACATTACAATAGGATCTGGGACAGAATTAATATCTGGACGGTTTTACTCCAAGGGAGAACTGCATTCGTGTAGGCATTAGGGTTGGATTGGGGACAGAACTAACGTCTGTACTGTTTTCCTCCAAGGAAGAAATGCAATAGTGTGTTGCCAAAAGGATTGGATTGGGGACAGAATCTGGGCTGCTTTACTTTCAGAGAGAACTGCAGTAGTATGTGGGCATTACAGACGGATTGCGGACAGAATTAATATCTGGAAACTGTTTTACTCCAAGGGAGAACTGCAGTAGTGTGGGGACATTACAGTCGGGTTTGGGACAGAAATAATATCTGTAAGGTTTTACTCCCAGGGAGAACTGTATTAGGGTGTAGGCATTAGGATAGGATTGGGGACAGAACTAACATATGGACTGCTTTAGTCCAAGGTAGAACTGCAGTAGTGTGTTGCCAAAAGGATTGAATTGGGAACAGAATTAATATCTGGGCTTCTTTACTTCCAGGAAAAACAGCAGTAGTAGGTGGGAATGACAGATGGACTGTGGACAGAATTAATATCTGGACTGTTTTGCTCCAAGCGAGAACTGCAGTAGTGTGTGGGAATTATGGTTGGATTGGGGACAAAATTAATATCTGGACTGTTTTACTTCCAGGGGGAACTACAGTGGTGTGTTGGCATTAGGGTTGGATTGGGGACAGAATTAATATTTAGACTGCTTTACTACCACGAAGAACTGCAGTAGTTTGTTGGCATTATGGTTGAATTGGAGAAAGAACCAATACGTGGACCGTTTTGCTTTCAAGATGATCTGCAGTAATGCTTTAGCATTAGGGTTGGAATGGGGACGGAACTTATATCTGGACTGTTTTACACCCAGGGTTAGCTGCATCAGAGTTGGATTGGAGGCAGAATTAATATCTGGACTGTTTTACTCCCAGAGAGAGCTGAAGTAGTGTGTCAGCATTAGGTTTGGATTGGAAACAGACTTGATTCCTAGACTGTAGTATTCCTACGAAGAACTGCAGTAGTTTGTTGGCATTAGGTTTGGATTGGGGACAGACTTAAACATCTGGACTGTAGTACTCCCAGGGAGAACTGCAATAGTGTGTTGAAAATGGTTGGATTGGGGACAGAATTAATATCTGGACTGTAGTACTCCCAGGGAGAACTGCAGTAGTGTGTAGGCATTGGGTTGGATTGGGGACACAATCAATATCTGGATTGTTTTACTGCCATGGAGAATTGCCGTAGTGCATTGGCATTAGGGTTAGGTTGAGGCCAAAATTAATACCTGGATTGTTTTACTCCCAGGGCAAATTGCAGTAGTGTGTTGGCTTTCAGGTAGTATTGGGACAGAATTAACATATGGATTGTTTTGCTTTCAGGGAGAACTGCAGGAGTGTGTTCGCATTAGGGTTGGATTGGAGACGAATGTATATGTGGACCGTTTTACTCCCAGGCGTTACTGCAATAGTGAGTTTCCATTAGGGTTGGATTGGGAACAGAATTTATATCTGGACTGTTTCACTCCCAGGCAAACAGCAGTAGTGTGTTGGCATTAGGATTTGATTGGAGACAGAAATTAATATCTGGACTGTTTTGTTCCCAGGGACTACTGCTGTAGTGTGTTGGCATTATGGTTGGATTGGGGACAGAATTTATATCTGGATACTCCCAGGCAAACTGCAGTAGTATGTTGGCTGCAGGGCAGGATTACGACAGAATTTATATCCCTGGGCTGTTTTGCTCGCAGGGAGAACTGAAGTAGTGTTGGCATTAGGGACAGAATATAATATCTGTACTGTTTTCCACCCAGGAATAACTGCAGTAGTGCATTAACATTAGAGTAGCATTGAGAAAGAATTACCATCTGGACTGTTTTACTCCCAAGGGTAACTGCTGTAGTGTGTTTGTATTACGGTATGTTTGGGAACAGAACATACACCTGGCCAGTTTACTCCCAGGAAGAACTGAAGTAGTGTGCTGGCATTAGGATTGGATTGAGGACAGAATTAATACCTGGAGTGTATTCCTCCTAGAGAAAATGCAATACTGTGTTGGCATTGGGGTTGGATTGGGGACAGAATTTACATCTGCACCTTTTTATGCCCAGGGAGATTTACAGTAGTGTGTTGGCATTAGGGTTTGATTGGGTACAGAATCTGGATTTTATTACTCCCAGGGAGAACTGAAGTAGTGTGTTGACATTAGGGTTGAATTAGGGACGGAATTAATACCTAGACTGTTTTACTCCTGGGGCAAACTGCAGTAGTGTGTTAGCATTAGAGCAGGATTGGGGACAGAATTAACATCTAGAATGTTTTATTTCAAGGGAGAATTGCCGTAGTGTCTTGGATTGGATTTGACAGAATTAATATCTGGACTGCTTGGCTCCTACGGATAGCTGCAGTAGCGTGTTGGTATTAGGATTGGATTGGGCTAGAGTTATCTGGACCGTTTTGCTTCCGAGGATAACTGCAGTAGTGTGGTGGCATTAGAATTGGATTGGGATAGATTTATCATCTGGACTGTTTTGCTCCCAGGGATCACAAACTGCAGTGTGTGTTGGCATTAGGGTTGAATTACGAACATAAATAATATCTGGGTCGTTTTACTCCCAGGGAGAACTGCAGTAGTGTGGTGGCATTAGGGTTGGATTGAGGATAGAATTAATACCTGGACTGTATTACTCCTATGGAAAATGCAGTACTGTGATGGCATTGAGGTTGGATTGGTGACAGAATCAATATCTGGACTGATTTACTCCCAGGGCGAACTGCAGTAGTGTAGCATCAGAGTGGAATTTGGGACAGAATAAACATCTGAACTGTTTTACTCCCAGGGTAAACTGCAGTCGTGTGTTGGCATTATGGTTGGATGGAGGACAGAGTTAACATCTAGACTGTTTTCCTCCTGGGGAAAATCACAGTAGTATGTTGGCATTACGGTTGGATTGAGGACTGAGTTAATACCTGGACTGTATTACTCCTAGGTAGAAATGCAGTGGTGTGTTGGATTAGAGTTTGATTGGGGACAGAATATTGACTCATTAGACTGTATTACTCCCAGGGAGAACTGCTGTAGTCTGTTGGCATTTTAATGGATGGTACCGCATGTAACAAGGCCTATATTTGCGCGATTAAGCTACAAAAGTCCTATAATTCGTAATTTGTGTGTGGCACCGTATTTTCCCGTTACCTACCCTACATCGCGGCTGGAATGAAGCTTCCCTGTACGACAGTACCGGGCCTTTAGTTTCGTTTTCAGTTGTTTTCTTGGAGCGTCGTGACAGAAATTCTTGAATTATTACAAATAAATAAAAGAAAAATAAATTAAGTGCTCGGAACACATTACCAACGGAAAATCCACTGATGATTCTCACCACATTGCTTTTTAAATATGTCGTTCAACTTAATTTTAGCAGTAGCCATTTATGGATATTACTGATATTACTGTATACAGTAAATCAATAATTTAATAGGTTTTTAAACCTACATCCTATTTACTGTAAATTACATTTAGTATTCTCCGTTTAATTTGCTTCAACTATCAGATTGGTAAAATTATCTCGCAACTAAAGCAAAGTGAAAAGAAACGAAAGCAAAACGAAAAGAAACTAAACCAAAACGAAAAGAAACTAAACCAAAAGGCAAAGAAACTAAAGCAATTCGAAAGATAACGAAACCAAAGTGAAAGAAAAGGAAAGCAAAGTAAAAAAGAACGAAACCAATTAAAAAACCTGTAAATTATCACTTTGGTGTAATTAATGGTCGCTGATTAATTATATTTCCAATAAAGTGCCCGTTGTATTACATGTAATTGTAAAACAGAAAGGAAGTGAGCACTATAAGTTAGTTTAGTTTAGGCCTATTTAGATTTTTTTTTTCTGTTTTTTTTTTTTTTAATATAAGGAGCGGGTACCCTACACGGATTTTTTTTCCCCCGTAAACAGTTCAGTAGATGATGAGGTAGTTTATTTTAGATACGTTACAACCTAGACACACGCTAGTGTGTCGCGCCAAGTTAGGCAACAATCATCACAACGAACATCACATCAATTCAATTGTCGAAGTTGTAAACCATTGTAAACCATTGTAAACCGCCATGGCATCAGTGTCCTGTATTTTGAAGCATGGTGGGCACATTTCAGGTACTTGGGGAAAAATAATAATGCGGTACAAAAGCTTAAATTGTGTTGAAATCAAGAGCAATGACCCACCTGACAAAAATTAACTCGTGTAGGAATAACAGCTAAGCTGCTTTCAATGCAAAATCTGACCCTCAATAACATTGAAAATGTGTAACTAGCTAGCTAATGCGGTCATCCCCATGTTAATTTCCATAGGGTGATTATTCATCAATACCCAGATAACGGGAAGGCTTCCAGATATGAAATTGGACGAATGGCTGCAGTACGATATAAACTGCGCACCTTTTATGGTTTGGAGCCTAGGGGTGTAACGAGGATGGCGTGGGATGGCGCGTAAGCACGAAAATATTATTCCATTGTTAATATTGTTGGCATCGTCTTTCATTGGACAGCCAAAGTTCGGACAATGACAACGTGTATACTGACGTGCGTGCCTAGACACACACTAGTATAGCACGATAAATCTAAACAACGTTGCCAAAGAAATTGTATTCACTTCCAATTCACGAAAAATAAACGAACTCTAAAAACAAGCAAAATAAACAAAGCCAAAAACTGGTGATGAGGCCACCAAGTTGAAAGTGGTTCGGCCCTTCAAAGGAGTTGATATCAACACACCAAAACTAACGAAATAAAACAAATTACAACAAAATTAAAACCAAACCAAAGACCTATAAAGGGATGACCAAGTTGAGAATGGTTCGGCCTATAGGCAGAAAGTAGTATCAAATTGTTGAAAACCAATTTCTTGTTGACATGCCACTTTATTACACATCTGCACTTAAGTGGAGTTGAATCTAATACACAATTAAAAAAAAAAAAGACTGACATCATATCAAAAATCAAAACTGGTAAAAGGGGCCGCCACGTTCCGAATGGTTCGGCCCTTCAAAGGAATGATATCAACACGCCAAAACATTCGCCAACTTAATCGCACCGAATAATACTTTGGACATTAAATGAAAACTTGAACATTGCTACCGAAAGTAGCAATGATCTAGTTTTCATTTAATCTTCGAACTATTAAGCGGTCCGATTAACTTGTTGAATGTTTTGGTGTGTTGATATCACTCTTTTGAAGGGCCGAACCATTCAGAACTTGGCAGCCCCTTTTACCAGTTTTGGTTTTTAATATGATTACATATAACAATTCGATTAAATGTGAAACGGAAACAATCAGTTAACTGAGGCTACATAGTTATTCGGGCATGGAGGGCAATTATTTTGATAACAGATGGCATGTTCCCAACGTTCACGAAAAATTGCATTACAAACGATTACGATCTTTTTGAGTTAAAACCTCCTCAAATGTCAAGCCATACAAGGCACCAAATGGAGTAAATCGTGAACTGAATGTCAAACTTCAAGTGTATTGGTCGCATAAATTATTTTATCTGCGTAGTATTACCTAGTAATAATAGTAGTAGCTAGCACGAAATCAACGATGTTGGGATACCTTTTTCGTATTGAATTCTTTTATGCACAGCTCTGAAATAGGACTTTCTGTTGTCTACTTGGTAAACCCCGTTAATATTAATATTTAGTATTCCATACCAGAAAACGCTGGTTTAATGTCTCGAGTAAGAGAAGCAGTAGCTAGCTGTTGCCCAAACACCGATAATGTCTTGATTTGAATAACGATCAGATGCCAACAATTAGACTGATATTTATGATTTATTAGAGCTTACTGGCCTGTTACACAATGCTCAAACTACTCTACTTACATCTAACTATTATACATTAAGAACAAGTACCAGAACCAACTACCCTATTGAACATGGTCCAATCACCGCACCGCAAGCAACAAGCACAAGGTCTGGGAACAAGAAAAACCCCTCGAGCCAAAATGACACACTGTGTCACCTTGCAAAACCCCAAGGCCCTGCACAGGGGGCCGACACCCAACACCAAAAGTGGGAAAACACCAAGGGATGCACAAAGAGGATTTAGACCATCAATGGGTGCTATGCGCTGCTGAGCAGCCCACTGTGGCACTCAAACAAAAAATGACACCATCACTGCCACCACAGGCACAAAGTGTAGAGCGAGTCCACCCCAACCTGAACATGTGCGCCCTGAGCTGAATGTGCCCGGTCCGAAGCCTAGAGAGTAAACCTGCATCACGGCGGGAGAAACTAATAAGAGACCGCGGATTAGCAATGGAGGGCGCACCTCATATAGACACCGGCCCACCTCACTGGTGGACCACTCTACAGCCCAGTCACACTCAGCAAATTCTCGCGACCACAGGCCGCATATCCCTGTGGCCCAGGGCCAGACTTACCATACCGCCACTGCCTTCCGCCCCCTGTCTGGCAAGACTGTCAGCCAATTCATTACCAAAGCAGCCCGAGTGGTCCCTCACCCACCCAATAGAGACAGACGTGCCGCACTGATACAGGGTATACAGCTTCCATCCTATCTCAAAAGCGACTGAGTGGGCACACTGTAGAGCCTGGAAACTGCTTCTGAAGAAGCCAATACCCGCCAAAGAATCAGTGAGAACGCGGAATCTGGCAACTGCAGATCGGAGCCAATGTCGAGAGCCACAGAAATAGCAGCAAGTTCCCCACAAAGGCCGCGGGGAGTGGGTGGAGGGAGAATCGATACTCCAACCGCCAGCTTGGAACGCAAACACCAATACCCCCATCTTCTGCTCCTCGAAAAACGAGGCGTCACAGAACACCTGCACCGCAGCAGAACCAGTCTCACCACACTCCAATTGCACAGATCAGAACAACGTAGGACACCAAATCCACGGTGCATGTGAGTGGATGACAACCGGCGTCGGGTACTAACCCACCCCGTCCTGCAAAAGGAGTGTTGCCCCCAGACAAGGAGCACCAATCAAATCGTGGGCCCTACCGGATAGGGACATATAGTCCATCAGGATGCGGTCAAAGGCGTCTGACCGGCCCCTTCCAATTGCTCGCAAACAAATCCGACACAGCAGTTCCCTGGCGCGAGATGCAAAGAGCGCTCGCCCGCCTCTACATGTAGAGCAGGCACTGGGGTTAATGGCAGACAACTGGTGACCACCCTAAGGTACTGATTCAAATGGACCTACACACCCCTGATTGCTTGTCTAGAGCTGGCTAAAACCGGGATATGGTAATCAGCATACGAACGGACATAAACCTTGTAAAAGGAAACAACAGTGCCACGTTTCGCAATGGAAGCATTATTAGCTATGGACCTCAGCACATTCGTCCTGGCTGACACACACTGCTTCACAGATGCCAAATCATAGGTCCACGATAACTGCAGGGTTCAACCAAAAACCATGGTAGCGAGCCTTGGACTCCGCCGCAACACGAGAACCATTCACCAAAATTGATCCCTCCAGACCTTTCACCGTCGGAAAATCATCAGCTCCGACTTGGCACTATCCAACTGAAGGCCCCTAACTGCCAGGACGCGAGTACTTCATGGAAAGCTAACAATCTGAACTTGGTGGGCGAAGCGCTAATGCGTATCTAGATTTGGTATTGGAGAATCTGAATCTTTATTAGAGCCACAGCCCGAAGCTATGAGCCCTGCTACAGAAGCTAACTTACACTAGTCTAGGCTACATGGAAAATACAAAACCATTAATATCAAACAAACCAACGAAACCATAACATTAACACTACTACCACCCATGCACTGCCATAGTGAACAGGCATCTATGAAACTAGCAGAATCACATCCCTTACTCACACCGCATAGATACTGCTCACCGTAACACATCACAGATTATGCCACCAACATTCTCAAGTCCAATATAGCTATACTGACGCCAGACATAGTTGCTTATCCTTTGATCATATGCCGTGTACATTACTGTACAAGTCATAGGCACTTAGCCATTAGTAGCCCAATGCAAGCAAACTGCAGATCACAGATGCAAGGTTACTGGTAACCCACTGCATACAAGTGAAAGATGTCAATCACCGGTAATTCACTAGACAAAATCGCTCTGCCAAAGGTTGCTCACAATGCACTGAAGGTGTTCAGTCATTGGTAACCCACCTCATACAAGACAAAATTGCTCAACCGCTGGCATTCTACAGTGCCCAAATGAAAGGCGCCCAGCTTTTGGTGCGTAGCTCGCAGCGTATAAGTTAATGCCTCTCAGCACGGTGTGCAGCAAAACAACAGAGCAGAAGAAGGAGCAGGATCATGGGAGTAGGCCTAAACAGGAACACCCGTCTTACCCGTCTAAACACGTGCCGTCATATTAACAATAACTGTCACTGCTCTTAGTCTCACACACGTTGTAGGGGAAGAATGGAGCGAGAGGAGGCTACTCATACCCTGCTCTGGATGAATGTAACGCGCTAAACCCAGACGAAGCTGGCACAGTGCCGTGCACTCAAGAAGATGATGATGCCTCGGGGTCTGCCACAACTCGGGCATGCTGCCGAGACACACCAGCCCATCCTATGACGATTAGCTGCAAGAAGTGAGAGTCCCATACGAAGGCGGCAGAGAGTTCTCCCAGCTGAGAGCGGAAGGACATCAAGCGGGGACACCAGGGAATATTTCGGTTGAAGACCATGCAGGATGCGACCAGTGGTGGCTGCAGACCATTCCTCTTCCCACTCAGCAAGTAACCACGCACACAACGACAGACACTTTGACACTGGGAGGGAGACTGGGGAAATAGCAACATTGTCTGAATTAGCTGCAGCTTTGGCTTGACCATCAGCCTGCTCGTTCCTTACATCACGAATTTGACCATTAACCCAGCAAAGACTGACTAAGCCATTCTGGGACGCGGCACGCAACTTGAGACCAACCTCATAAAGATAACTGAAGTCGAGATACTCAATTGCTCTCCGCAGAGATGCCATGGCAGCCTGTAAATCTGTAAAAATCGAAAACGATGGCAGGTCGATATCCAATGCAACATCAAGCACGACAGAGAAGCACAAAGCTCTAGGTGCTGGAGGTCACTGACTGTAGTTTCCAACTAAAAAACACTTTCAAAGAGGGAATAGCTACACCAATTCCTCCTGTGTTCCTGTCCCTACAGAAAAACGCATCACTGAAGATATCGCAGTCTGCGACACGCTGAGAAAATATCCCAATCAGAGTTGGACACCACACCCTGAGGCTAAAGATGTCAATGAGTGCTACTCTTAACGGTGAAATGGAGGACACCCGCTGAAGCGACATAGCAACAGACCCAAGAGACCCAATAATTCAAGTACAGAAGGCCGAAGGGCACAATAGTCAGTAATAATTCTGCCAACACAGTCACCCGAACCCCTACTGACATTGCACATTCCTAGTGAGCAGAGGAGCTCTGCTGCCCTCACATGAAGGGGTGGTTCACAAGACTCAACCTACAGAGCCCGTATGGGTGTTGTCACTAGACAGCCAGTAATGATAATTCAATTTAATTCTTTAATCCAGAGCCATGACAACATTTGTACGCTCTTGACACAATACAAGGATTAGAACAAAGCAAAGTTCACACCAAACAAACTAAATGCCATTACCAGAAAATACCGGAACATGCAGCCCAACAACCATATGACAACCATATCACCTAACAACCATGTCTACATCACAGTCTAACCCTAGCACGGAAGCAATATTCCACTACTGCCTGCAGCCTCTCCCTTTCCAGATTCACAAATCAGAAGCAACTGTATAGTCGGATGGGAAGCAGACCATCTCACCATCACCTGATGCTCTCTACGAAAACGTGCGCAGTCTAAGAGGAAGTAATGAGGTGTTTCTTCTACCCCAGTAACGATACGCAAACAAACCAACAGTTAACCTTTAAACAATAAATTATTAACAATAAAAGAAATGCTATAGTTAACACAATATCGTAAATAAGACATTGTTAGCATTAAAAAAACCTTCGCGAGAGTACGTTTTATGCTGTTACTTGTTTTTATGCTGTTTTTGAGTAAGAGCTCGCAGATAAATATAAACAGATCAGAGGTATGCAGACTAACACTTGCTTCACTAACTAATGTGGGTGGATTTTCATAGCAGTTCTTCCTTAGCATACTTTTATAGGCTCAGTCCAAAATTTCCTGAACCCTTGTTAAGCTGTAAGTAGATATTTTAAAGGATTTACGTACTCTGTTAGTAAATCGTTGTTAGTGGTCAGAACTTCACAGAGAATTTCAGCCAAATCATTGTCCATAAGAGTATCTGCGAAGGATTGGTCCTGGATGGTCAATGCCTGACCCATACACTGGACAGCTGCCACGTGCAAACCCTCATCTCTAGACAGAAGAACTTTCTTTAATCCTATTGGAAGAGTGGCTCCTTCGTCACGAGAGTGAAGCACGTGCTTGGCAATAGAAGGATTATTTAGCAGAATACGCAGCAGCCCTAAAAAAAAAATTAATATCGTTATATAACTGTCATGAAAGCATTGAGATGAGCAGCAAATAAATTAGCAGTACGCACAACCACAGCCTTATTTGGATGGTCTGGAATTATATTGGCAGGAATCAATTTTTAGTAGCATTGACTTATTACAATGCTGCTTCTTCTCACCAATTGTCGATACCAGAAGACAAAACTCGTACAGAATAAATATCGAGGTAATTCACTAATTCATTAAAGGGATATAGCCTCCAAACCAGAGACATACCTAACAGCTTTCCTCAATCCTTCACATGAAGTAAGCCACAATATTTTATTTACCAACTGGTAATCAATTCTTTTCTATAACTCCATCTAACACTTACCAACTAGAGGTTTACCTATTGAACTAACCTGTAACTCGTCATAAGACGGCAATCCGTCAAACCTATCAAAGCATCCTGTCTAAGAACGGCAAGCACCCATCAAGAACCCTTTGGCAAGCACCCACAATGTTCCAGATTGTGATGGGGGACTACTTGAAGATCTACTCGCAAGCTATTTCTCAGACATAATTGCTGTCGTCGATAGTGATGATGGTGTTCCTCGATACTTATGGTATTAATAATGAAGAAATATGGGGAATACATTATCCCATCTCACAATTCGACTTCGCCTACTTAGAGGCTGGAACTACACTCGAACATTCACAGTGTATCAACGTAATGCAGAAGGTTTGACACATTATAAACTGCATTATAATTCAAAAGGGAATAACTACTCAGGATGAAGTCGTTTATGCGAGTTTATGGTTTAGATTTATTTCCTAGATTACGTCAGGAAGTTTACTGTTCTGCCAACAGACTTAACAGCCAACATATCTTGGTGACAAAATAGTTTCCTTAGTTAAATAAACTACAGTAGATTTGGGGAACCATTTCTAATTACTGTACCGAAAAGGTCTAGCAATTACTAGGGCTGGAGGTTAAGAGGGAGTGGAGTACGTTTATAAACAACCAGCATCTTAACATGGTCGCCAAGTGCCTCTTCACAATCGAGCACGGCAAAAGAAGTTATACACGTGTACATTGTTATCTCAAAAATTTATACAATGAATTTAAAGTAAGCTTCAAATCGTCTGGCTTTGCTGTTCAGGGACAATGAGGCGTGGCAGTTCATGAAGAGTCCATTGCTCTGGTCAGATTTGAGCAACATCGAGATAGCGCTCCCGAGGCCCTTGACTCCAGGAGTGCTATCTTGATGTAATGCCCCGAGACCAGTCATCATGTTGTGTTGACTCCACTCGACACAACAAGACGTGGCTAATTCCGGTATGTGATGTCAACAACATTACACTCCTAACGACGTTACTTCTGCTCGCTTCCATGTTGTGTCATATGAATAACAAGTGGAGTTTTGCGTTGACTGTAGCTACTCGGCCCAGTTCCTGACAACATAACATAACCACGCTCCAGTTACATGTGCTCAAGTTGGTCATACATGGTGATTCATAAAGTACTAAGAAAATATGCCTATATTGGGCCTATATGGTTGTATTGGCCTACACGAGCACACAATTTATAACTGTAAACCGTGCACAACTCCGGTCCAAAAAAGGCCTCGCAACCTCTGTAGAAATCAATTGCAACTGTAGTGTAGACCTAAACCAACATAAACAAAACTCGGAGACAAATCATACAGGGGGAGGAGGAGGGGCACGAATACACCATGGAACTAGACTGACGGAAAGCAAAGTAATTAAAGTCAACAAACGAATAGACATGTACAGCACCCTGGCTGGCTTAACATAAGCCTGCTTAAGCTTCGGTAACGTAAATTCTCCAACTTGAGGGGTGATAAACGGCGGCAAGAACACACCGGCTATGATGAGCAAATACAGTACGGCTTTATTATTATTTTCTCTATTGCATGGATGCCCATTCTCCAAGAGGCTATGAAGAGTTCTCCCTATAACCCCTCCCCCCCACCTAATGTTTGTATTTGTTATACAGGCTTGCCCCTGGGAGGAGGAGGGGGGGGTGAACAAGGGTAAAGTCGCTCCACTGTTCTGAAGGCGAGAATATTGAATTCAGCGATCCTATTTTATTCAGAGAGGACAAAGACATTGATATCGGGTTGGCGCAAGTTCCACTGACGGTTACTGTATATCCCTCACATGGAATACCATAATTCTACCCTTATGCTTGCGAGTGCAGTACAGTGCATTAGGTTGGCAGGCAAATTGTTGCTTTCAGTGTAGTACGTCATACAGTATTACGAGTATTTCGATCTACGTCGAGTGTTCACATCATTGAATGCAAGGCTTTGCACATTTCACTTGTTTCTGTGGGGCTCTTACGTTTAGGTTTGTGTCTATTTCGGTTTTCAAATCGGTTTATCTCCTATCATTTGTTTGTCAGTGACTCGGTGCTGTTTGATTTTCCGAGTTGGTTTCCAGTGATCAAAACTGATCCTTTCCTTTCCCATTTCTGGAGCAAAGAGCTAGTTTATTATTAGTTATTTATTGTGGAAGAATGCCTGCAAAGTATATTATTGAGGAACGCATTGACCTGGTCCTACTTTGTGGCATAGAGGGAGTCAACTCTCAAACCTTCGCAGCAGTTGAGGGGCAGTGATTTAATCCGTTGAGGTAACACCTCGCCTATCTCAAAGAACCCTAGCCCAACAGCTGAACACCAACCAAACAGCTATTCACAGAATCCTTAAAGAGGAAGGTTACCATGGATTCATACCCGCCACTGCACAGCATCTAAATGAGGAGGCCTTTGATAGAAGGCTCCATTTCGCACAATGGGCTGTTGATTCCATTTATGCTGATGAAACATTTCTATGTCGTCTGGTAAGGACTGACGAGGCCCACATAGCTTTGCATGTATCACCCAACAAACAAAACATGCGTGAATACGCGATCACAAACCCGTACTTCACAATTGAGAGTCACTTTCAACTAAATCCAAGGACAAATGTGTGGTGTGGGTTTGTAGGGTCATAGGTAATAGGACCTTTCTTCATTGATGGACCACTAAACGCTGCACGGTACTTGCAATTGCTTGAGGATGAGATACAACCAGTCGTCGAGGAGACAGTGCCGCTGGCCTTTATAAGTAAAGCATGGTTTCAGCATGACGGGGCACCACCCCACTTTGGACTAAATGTCAGAGGTTGATGGGATCAGACCTTCAGAGCCAGGTGGATTGGGAGGGGACCAGTGGAATGCCCACCTAGGAGTCCCGACCTAACACCTCCCGACTATTTCCAATGAGGCTATCTCAAGGACAGACTTGCTACAGCACCACAACATCTGGCAAACATTCAGGAGCTATGGCAGAGAATTGTTGACATCTGCCGAACAATAACACCAGCTATGATTGAGGAAGTTTGTTTGGCAAGATCTGGACTTAAGGCTCAGGCATTGTGTACAGCAGTGAAGGGAAGGCACTTCGAAAACTTAGCCTTGAATTAGAGTAAATTTTGCGTAACTTCATTGGGGAACAGAAAACAGTTCTACCTTTGGATTTCAGCCAGTTGATGAAAGCTTAGGATATTCAGCTTAGAGGATTTACGCTCACCGTAGCGTGAAGCAAGCTTAGGTTAGGCCAGCCAGGGTGCTGTACATGTCTATTCGTTCATTTGATTTCCATTCCTTTGCTTTCCGTCGGTTTAGTTCTATGGTGTATTCTTGCCCCCCTCCCGGTATGACTTGTCTCAGTGCTTTGTTTACGAGATTTAGGTCTACAGTCTGTGCCATCGACTTCCACAGAGGTTACGAATCCTTATTTGGACCAGAATTGTGCACGGTTTACAGTCCTAACAAATTGTGTACGAATGTACTGTATTGTAAGCTCAATCCCTAGTGATGAAAAGTTGGCTTTCCTGCCGTGCTCGTAGCTCCCTTTTGCACATGCGCACATGCCTCTATATAGACAGCGAGCTGGCTTCATTTTTCTTTCACTCCGAGTCCACCTTGGCTACCGAGAGGGGAGGCCGCGCAGGTGAGGGTAACGTATGTTTTCGTTTAGGTAACAAAAACAAAAATTGACCAGGCCGCACCCTGGCATTAAGTTTGTATTGGTATGATTTAAACACGTGATGAATTGTCCGTGCGATGTATTTGCACGTGCGATGTATTGTTCCACAATCAATCGACCGCGATGAATTGTCCGTGCGATGAATTGTTGGCGATGTAATGACATGGAACCGTTTTTAGTACCGTCGAAAACAACCATTACCTGATTCTTCCTTATAGCAGACCTCGTCACCTGGTGGTGGGTGCCAAGGACGATGGTTACTCGTGCTACGAGGCGGCTGCCCCGGAGTCTAATTGGCCTCGTGAACAGGACGCCATCCGTGCAAGAGACCGTAATGGACGATGAAGAAATCTTTGGACGGGAGGTAACCCAAGAGGTCATGCGAATAGTGATGGAGAAAGTAAGGCACGAGCCCAACACGAGCGACCGTTGAAAGGTGAGTATGGTCGCTGATAAGGTTCTGGCCAAGCGTTCCAAACATGGCGACCTCCGGATGGATGGCGACCGTGTCCTGGGCAAAACAGGATGAAAAAATAGGCATCCAAACATGACAAATTTCTCATTACCTTTTACGAGTAGAGGAAGGGTCTTGAATGGAGCATTCCGTGAAACGACGAGGTCCATTGGTGGCAAAATGAGTGGAATGGCCGAGGAACAGGTGATCGCACGTGATGATCTTCAGAGTAGGAGTATTCAGAGGGGGGCAGGGAACAGGGTACCAGGGCATGGCACATGTCCGCAGGTGTATTTTAAGTTGCCAGATGTATATATTCATTATTCATTTTTGTACAGCGGAAAAATAGCCGTCCATGGTGGCTGCCGAGATAGTTGAAGGAGCGAGTCACTGGAAGCACTAAATGGTTAAGGAACAGCGCAACAATATAGTTTTGTAGGCACATTCGTCTCCTACGTTATGAGACAAAGGGCTTTTCTTCTTTTCCTTTATTTTTTGAACGGCGGGGTAATCCTGAAGAAAGTGGGTTGACACATACCAAGGAGGGGAATGCGGCTGAGGAACCAAGGATGCAGTGAGGAACGGGAAACCGTAGGGTTGAGAAAACAACCAAAGGCCAGAAAGAAACAACAGTCTGAGAACAGTCTTTCGTGATGTTTCTGCATAGTTGAAGGTGAAGGAGACTGGAAGGACCCAAGGCCAATGCACGAGCCAAAAGCTGCCATGAGGATGGCAGTAGAACATAAAAAGAAGAAACGTATAGGCGAAAGTAGTGAGTCATAGGTTCCCCGGCGACGGTTCCATAACGGGACAACCAAATGTACGTTACAGCGTGGAAACCAAGCGCCATGCCCTTTGTCCGCTGACGGCGAGCAGCGCAAGTAAGTTCTTGGGAGGAGACCATACAACTCTGCATTATTCCACTGAAGACTGGCACAAATGTGGGTGCATCGTCAAACTGCCAAACATTGTAGGATGACAGTTGACTAAGATCGGACGATGATGCGGCCGAAGACCAGGAGGTGACCATAAGATCCGTGGCTTGGGACAGATGTGTCGGTGGAGTAGGGTCCGCGACCGACACAGGCACTCTACTGGACGTAGGGACGATGGCCGTGGGAAGCAGTGGGGCAGGAACCGGAGACTCGGATGAATCCTGGGAACCTTGCTGGAGAGGAATAGCGATGACTGATTCTGTGATTTCCTCACGGCTAAGACCAGGCTTGGACGGTGTCGTGGGAGTGACTTGTTTGGATCTGGGAGGAGGACGGCTGTGAGGCGGCCGACGAGACTTGGACTCAGCGTAGTGTTGTTCTCGCCAAAGCGGTGCACGGGGTAATGGTGAAAGTTTCTTGAACTTCTCCCGCATTAAGCTGTTGTTTGTTCGGAGAAAGGTGACTTCCTGCTGAAGACGAGTGATTTCGGAGGCCAGAGTCGAGTTCGAGTAGCGGAGAAAGTTTTTGGTTTCCACGTGGGTGTCGCCGGTCGCTTGAAGAGCAGGAACCATTGCCGCAGTGACACGCAAAGACTCTGTTGTAAGAGTGGAAACACGCAAGGAGTCCAATTCCTCCGTGAAAGAATGTCCCGTAGAAACAAGAGAGATATCGTTAATTTTAAAATGGGCCACGTCATCTGGCATTAACCAAAGTCCTCGGGAAAAGTTGATCGAATGACATCCGCGTTTGGAAACACCGGGCGGTTTAAAGACCCGCTGGGAGAAAACGACAAGTCTGGTGGTGGAGAAGCGGTCGAAAAAAACGCTGAAACGTTGCTCCCGCAGGAATTGCCGAAGGAGTTGAAGCAAGCGTGCTCTTCGTCCGAATACCTCGGGTGGCTTTGAGTTTCCGGCCTGAAGTTGACGGGGAAGACTGATACGAATCAGGCTGGCGCCGGAGGTATCGCGACCGGGGGGCCCGGAGCGAGTGAGGTCTCGAAGAAGAACTCTTAGCTCGATGGGCTTCTTTAGAGACACTTTAGGAAGGCTCCGTGAAGAACCTGAATTTTCTGCCAAGCGGGAATCCCGATTCGGTTTTTGCACGGTGCGTTGTTGTGTCTTCTTATGTTGTTAAGGGTTTCTTTCCAATCGTCCTCAGAGAGCCGTGCTCATACACTGCACTTCCTATTATACCAGTCACATGTTCTGGGTAATTAGTAGCACAGATGAGGGTCCAGGTGGAAATTGGATCCAATGAAGTCCAAGCAGAAACATTTGACAGGGTCTGGATAGAGGCCCGTGTGGCTGAGACCAGGAGCTGACGTGTTCGGAAGCACAGCCGTAGAAGGCAAGGAGCATGCACTGGTAGGTGTTGAGTTCTCCATTACAAAAGACGATAGCAGTAGAGGAATAATGCGATATGGCAGACTCACACACAAGATGGCTGCCCCCATGAAAACCAGAAATGTCTCCATATCCCAAACCGGTATTGTCATGGTAACCGGTGGAGAATAGGAAAAAGGAACGCAGTCATTTTCTTGGATGGCTACCCCCAACACGTGTAGATGCTACGCTTTTTCGGGCAGGCTTTTAATGAGGGGTATAATATCACGTTACAGTGATGAAAATAGGCCTAACTGAAGCGCAATTTAATTATATCTCATTTGGTTTTACTCCCATCTTTGTAGCTGTCTTGGTTCAAGAGGAGTAGAGGTACACACACGCGCGCGCGCATGCACACATATCATACGTCTTTAATGATATAGATGCTACCTTTTGTCGCGGCGCTATTAAAGTTAAAGTCACTTCACGCTACGCTACACGTTACTTCACTGCAAAGCAACGAATTTACTTTTAAGAGAAAAATTTTAATACGTGTGTTTACGTCTGGTAAAGGAAGAAAACGTGACTGGGGACTGGTCAACACACAATCCAGCCTGGGATTGGCCAGCTTAGAAAAAACATGCTTGCATATGACTGATTTATTTGACTGTTTTAGTTCCCCCTGACTGGCCAGATCCTGCTTGGCCTGAAGGATAACACGCCTACTGCGTAATTTATTGCTCTATGTACACGGGAAAACATGACTCGATTGGCCAACCGGCTTTGGAGGATGGTTAAAAAACAAGATGCTTGGCAAGAGCGTGTTTAATTCGTGACTCGTTTTTTTGATTGGGCTTTGAAATACGAAGAACGTTTTTGATTGGTTCAGGCGTGTACCTTCAAGACGAAAGAGATTAATGGCTGGTGACCTTTGACATTCCATACATACAATTTGCTTTCCACAATTTTCTACATAACACGTGAGTAGTTTATGTGTTTACAAAATAACCAATAAAAAAAGTCGTGACTGAAACTTGTTTGGGTTAGTTTTACGTCCTTGAATACTTCCCACACGTCATTCTAAAACCCCGTCCAGTGTGTATACACGTGTTGGGGGCAGCCATTTAACAAAATGACTGCATTTCCTCTTCCTATTATCATCCGGTTACCATGACAATCCTGGTTTGGGATATGGAGACATTTCTGGTTTTCATGGGGGCAGCCATCTTATGCACGTGTGTGTGAGTGAGTCTGCCATATCGCATTATCCTCTTACTGTTAGCGTCGGAACAATGGCGTGACAACAGTCGAACAATGGTGAAGAGAAAAGCGCTGGATAAGCACGGGAAAAAAAGCACCAACTCATACCATCTGCTGGAGGGTAGGAGAAACACAGATGAGTGTCCCCGGAGACTCATGAAGTTGGAGACCAGGTGGAGGAATCGAGGTGACCGATGAGAGGATAGGCGACCATGCTTAGTGCAAAGCCTTGCTAGAAGTATAGTGCACGATTTGTGATGGTGACCTGTTGTAGTGCATAATGGTTGACCGATACTAGGTTGGGTAGTCGAACTAAAGTGTGTCCAACCCGCCCCCCTCCCCCCTTGTTGCTTACAATAAGGATGAGGGAAGACGGGTGACCAGGTGAAGGAGGTGAGACTCTCGTGTGAAGGGATGGAGAGAGGTACATCGCATCCTGAAGAGTGAGGGTAAAAACGTCGCGACGTTTGGACGAAGGGAGATAAGCAGGATAACCACGCAAGCCTGCGTAAGCGGCCGAGGTCTGTGACTGTATCTGGAAGAATTACGGCCGCCATGACCACCTGACGGTGGTGACGAAACATCTGTTAGGCTTTTCTTAATGTTAGAGTTCTGTCTTCTTTTTTTTTTTTTTGGACATAATGTTACAAAGATTTTAGTTACATTAAAGGGAAGAGGCGATCGATAGTTCCGGGTTGATCATAGCGGACGGGGCAGCTGCTTGCCACCGGTCTTTGAAAGGTAAACAGAATGTGATTGGCTAAACGGTTCCATCGACAAGTGGAAGAGTTACTCCGAGCTTGAAGAGAAGGAGTGCAAAGAACGATCGACCGTGGAAGACGATGATGATGGCAAGGACAGGCAAACTGCACAGAAAGACATGGAGGCCTGTTGTAGGTCCTGGACGACGGCCAGCAATGTTGGACGGCTCACCGGTGGGACGGCTGGGGGGGGGGGGGGGGTGGAGCCGTGAAATGCCAGCAATGGAGACCATGAAAGAAGACGGAACAAGTGACAAAAAGTCTGGCCAGGCCATGTGGGGAACCGCAGTATACGGTCTTGGAATTGGAGAGGAAGTCACTGGGCAGGAAGAGGTGAGTGTGAGCTCCGCGCAAAGGAGACAAGGTGAAGTCGGAACTGAAGAGGTTAATGGAGTGACCGCAAGAGATGAAGATGGAAGAACGAAAGAATCGTGAGATGAAGGGACCGATGAACTGCTTGCTGAGACCGGCACAGGCGTATCTGCAGATGGAGAATGAAGAACTGCAACATTGGCTGCGACCGGTCATGGACCAGAGTCAATGGAGAACATTGCAGGTGAAGCAGTAGAAGTGGTCGTGGGCGACCCCGGAAAACAGCAGGCCTTGGTTAAACAAGAAGACGGCCGTGGATAACAGGAAAAAGGCGCCGGTAATCCAGTGAAGACAGTCTGTGACGGAGGACCGAAGTTGGCTACCAAAGTAGGGACCGGAGCCGTGAAGGAGGCAGCTGTTGGTCGGAGGGGTGAGCGTCGCGGGGGTGCTTCTGCCCGTTTGCGACCAAAGTGGAAGTCCAGGAAGCGCTGCAACGAGGCCGTCAACAGAGACGGTTTTGAAAACGGAGGGTGGCTAGATCGACGTGGTTGGGCCACCTGCGATAGGTAAGGCAGTCGTAACGCATGAGGCCAAACTGATTTTGGAGGTGAAGGTGGACCAGAGGATAAATCGGACAGACGACTGGAGAAGAAGGGTGGCGGCTGGTACAAGAAGAAACCGGACACCGAACAGAAGAAGAAATAGAAGAATCCAAAAATCCATGGACCTCCGGTAAATCCATCTTTGGCGGCCAGGAGATCAGCAGACCGGCAACCGGGGATTCAAGGGTAACAGCCAGAACGTCGCGGAAAGACATTGTGAGTGCCAAAGAGAGAACCACTTACCGTGGTGCCCTAGAAAGAAATATGAAGCCAGCTCACTGTCGGGCGCTATATATAGAGGCACGTGCGCATCCGTGGAAGGGAGCTATGTTCACGGCAGGGAAGCCAACTATTCATCACTAGGGATTGAACTTACAATAGAAGGAAACTGCTATAAAGGAAAAATCAGGTAATGATTGTTTTCGACGGCAATAAAAAAATTAAATTTGCCGGCTAAAATTAGTTGCTATTGCCTATGAAAATAAACATTACCTGTAAATTTTGCATTCTGTTCTCTGAATGCTGGTAAGTCCTACACAACATTAGTTAATTGGATACTGCCAGCTTGGTAACCAAGTGCCAGCTTGGTAACCTTCTATAAAAGCTCCGGCTGTGAAAGCTCGGCATCTTTTGTTCTCTCTTGATATGTCAAGAAGGTGACTCAAGAAGGGCGGTAGGGTGGGATCCAGTAATGTACATTTTCACAGGCAATACAACTTAAATTTAGCCGGCATGGCCTGCCCAGTGACTTCCTCTCTAAGTCCAAGACGTTACACTGCGGTTCTGCGCAGGGGGGGGGGGGCCCCCCCAATTGAGGCTTAATGGCGCGTCGACAACTTGGTCATTAGCGCCAACTTCACTCACAGTGCAGTGGTCCGGGTTGCGACTGCACCACACATTACAGAGATATTATTCAAACCCCTAATCTAAATCTTGTCATACCTCTGTACCTCCTGCAAAAATTGAAAAACACCGGACAGGAGGACAGACTTTATCGCCCAACTGAAGCGAAATGTCATGCGGAAGATGGAAACGACGACGAACACCATCAAGATGGCGACAATCAACAAGGAAGTGGCCGTCGACACCAATAACATTCAGGAGGGTCAATCCCCCCGTAAAAGGAAACCGTGAGTAAGTCGGGTGTGACCAATGCGCAAACGGGCCGCCCCGCATGGCCTCGCCAGACTTTTGTCACTAGTTCCGTCGTCTCCAGCTACAGTCGCCAGGCTCAAGATCTCCATTGCCGGCATTTCATGGCTTACCCTGGCCGCCCTACTGGTCAGCCATCCAACATTACCGGCCGTCATCCAGGACCTACAGCGGGCCTCCACGTCTTCTTGTACAGAAGACCACCACCACCATCAGCGTCATCTTTCACCGTCGATCGCTCTTTGGCTCATAGCTGGGGGGGGGGGGGCCTGGATAATTTTAGGTTTCTAGTTGCGAAAAAATACATTACCTTAATTAGACCTCGTCAAATTGATGGCGACCACCTTCTTGGCATGTACCCTAGGGTTACAAAGCTGGCATCCCCTGGAGTCACAGATTTCCTGAATGTTACGTGAAGGTTCGAAAATTGGATTAATTTTAATTAAATTTTGTTGAAAAAGGTTTTAAGTTAATTTAGAAGGGATTTTAAGTTTTTATTTTTTTTAATGACAAACACCTTCTATTCATAGGCGAAGAGAAGGGTTCGTCATGGATTTGGGAAAAGACAAAACCTCTCTTTATGAAGTGAATCCCGGAGTGGTCTCTGCTGGTTGAAATGAGTTAAATCTTTTTCTTTCTTCTTCGTTGTTAATGTTGTCCAACTTGTTGACAGCAAGGGTGTTGTCGACTGTGGGGACTGACATGATTTCCTGTTCATTGTTTATCTTTGAACATTGATGACGAGTTGATTGTTGATTCTACTTTATTATCCAGATTTGACGTTGATGATTGATTTGCTTTCATCTGCTTGAAAAGTGATGGTTTAGTAGAGGTTTTGGCTTTTGTTGTTTGGCGTGTTCTCAGCCCGAAGGCCATAACACCGAGGATGCTCCCAAGCAGTCAGGGAGCAACAGGCAACAGCCAAGAGGTTTAATATGTCGAGGAGACAAGACCCTACTATTTTCTAATTGTTAGAAGGGGGTTGAAACGTTCGTCAGGCCACTATTTTTTTGGTTAGTGGCCTGGGATGTGGTGGGCAAAGTTATCGAGGAGAACTCAGCTGATGTTTAGAGTTCGTGCTCCCATGTTTTTTGTAATGGTTTTGGAAAAGATTTTGTTGCTGGGATAGAGCCAATGTTGTAGTGAATCCAGAAGAAAATTTCTGAAACGTGAGTCGCAATGAAAGGTCGTTTTCTTCTTATCTTTAAGGGTTTTCTGTGTTTGGATACAGGTTCTGTCTTGGTTACTGAAGTGTTTTTCCAAAATCCATTTTCGTCTCAGAGGTAAGAACCTCCGATTGTGGAATGGTATTGAAATTTCGTGGGCTTGCGGAGCATTTTCAAGGAGAATGCCACCATTGCACCAGGATTCGCGAGCAGTGTGGTTGATTGGCCGAGGGAGGCCCATTATTTGAGGCTACGGTCACGGAGGCCAAAGCCGATTCCAGTTGACAGGCTTCGGAGAGGCTGGCTTGTGGAGAAGGCAATTAGGGACTGTTTCTTCCGCTGTTATGAGGAGGTCCGAGAGGAGATTGGTGGAAGGGTCTTTTTTTTAAAAGCTTTCTTCGAAGTGGGCGTGACAAGCGATGTCCCTTTTCGTTCGAGGTGATGACTGGAAGGTAGGGATGAGTGAACGAAAGGGTCACGTTAGGACCGTCTTTCGTTGTGGGGTTGAGGCGGAGTCAAGGTCGTTTTCATCATTTGAGCCTGGCGGCAGGCGATGGTGCATCAATATCCGGGAAGGCGGTGTGAAGGGTCGGCGAAAGAGAGAATTTACTTTTCGACTTGCTTCTTGTTGTGGCCGTGACCCCATCGGTGGTGTAGGACTGCAGAGTTGAAGGAGTGGCTGATGCCGGGGGTCTGGGCTGTCAATGCTTGTGATGGAAATCCATTAGTTGGTAGGCTTGGTTGGACGAAAGAGGTTGGCTGGAGTTACAGGTTGGACCCAAGGGTGCCACTAGGAGTGAGGCAATAGGTTGGGCGGCGAATCTGGTGAAGTGCGCTTATGCTTGTGCTTCCTCTTGGGGAGTGATGCATTAGATTGCGTTTGAGCATGGCGTACGCTTCTTACACAGAGCAAAGACTGTTCTGGAAAGGGAAGATCAGGGGTGACACCACGTTGAATTGGGGAAGCAGGAGACGTGTTGACCGTGTTGCCGGCGGGGTGGGTGGAGCAGGGACGGTCGTCAGGCAGCTGAATGATGTGAAAGAGGCTTGTCTGAACTGGGAGCGGAGCCATGTGGTGATAGATGCCATGCTTGCTTTGAGAGCTTGCGGCTTGTCTTGGTCGAAGGTACTCATGGTCGAAGGTACTCATGGTCCAGGGGATGAAAGGGCAACAATGACATCGGATGACTGGTAGAGGGCCTGGCGGGTGAAGAGATGGTCTTCTGGGAAGCGACATCCTTTGGGGCGCCTTGGTACTTGCTCTGATGTTGCTTGTGTCTTTCGGTTGGTGAGGAGTTCCAATCAAATGAAAGCGTGACCGCAATGTGGCTTGTTCAAAAGTGCTGGATTCCATAACAATTATTGCCTCTGTTGAATGTTGATTCTTTGCCATCATTGAAAATAAAATGATGGACTCGATGGAAAATTTTGTGTTTGTTGTATGTCAAGTCTTTGCACGAAACCATCGTGAGTCTTGGCCCTTGTGCAGCCAAAACTTGAACAGCGTAACTGATCATTGCAAGTGGAGAATGTACTGCCCAGGGCGTGGTTGGAGAGGAACGAGAGCCGAGCTTCAGTGTTTCCTCTCAGGACGTCGCAACAGTCGTGGCTTGCACTGCTGCGTTAAGCCTATGATGGTTGACCAATGGGTAAATTACGATTAGTCTGAAGGATGGCTGGAGCCATCAGTGGGGTAGACTTCACGCTGCTTTAAATTTCCTTTGTGCACTGTGGGTCTTCCTGGGAGACTACAGGGAGAACCATGGTGGTTTGGAGGTGAAGCACAGGTTGAGTGATGTGTATCTTTCAAGATGTGCGGGTTTCCGCTGCTGTGATGTTGGTCTTTCTTGATTTATTTAACGTTTAAAAAAGCCAGCAAGTGCACATGTATACAGTAAAATGCGACATTTCGGGATTTATCATCCCGTTGTCAAGCAAAATATATATTTTATAGCATAAGCTACAAGTCAACAAGATACACTTAAATGGTTTCCCATTCTAAAGCAAAGCAAGCCAGAGCAGTAAAATGTTAAAAAGATAAAAAGTGAAGCCCAGTCAGTGCAAAAGCTGAACTGGGAGGACCTCTCCCTAACGAAGCAGGGAAGAAGTGATTTGACGAGCGGAGGTGGCGGCTATTTATGTGGGATGGCCCTGGTGGCCCTGGCGCTGACTGGGCTTCACGTTTTATCTTTTTAACATTGTACTGCTCTGGCTTGCTTTGCTTTAGAATGGGAAACCATTCAAGTGTATCTTGTTGACTTGTAGCTTATGCTATAAAATATATTTTTTGCTTGACAACGGGATGATAAATCCCGAAACGTCGCATTTTACTGTATACATGTGCACTTGCTGGCTTTTTTAAACGTTAACTACTTTTAGTGTTTTATTCTGTCAATTTCTTGATGTATGGCAGGCTTTCGTGGTGCAGAAGGGAAATCCAAAATGATTTCCTTAGCGAGTCGAAGCTGAGATTCAATGCAGCCCTGACAGTCATCGGGACGACTGAGTTTCCTTGCTTGTGTCGGATTACCACCCTTGATCATTGTTTCATAATCGTGAAGGCATTTAGGCAACAATGTAACAGCTCAAAGACAGGTCGTAGAATTCATGCAGACAGTGTCGTCATGTACTAATTCAACATTTAGTCGCTTTCTCTACTCTGCATGCTGCAGTTTTGTTTTCGTGTACCACGTTAACTAAAGTCGTATTGAACCACGCCACTTGGCTTTGCACTGCTGTATTGTTGCTGCAATGCCTTCACCTTCATCAACCAATAATTAAGCAATACAAATGCAAACCGATTATTTATCACTAATCAAGCCTTCTATTTGGCTTTCTATCATGTTTATGTTTAAGCAATAATAAACTGATTCTTCTTCTTCTTTGCAAGCAACCAATCTTACTCAAACTTAAAGGAGGTCAGCAATCGTCTTGTAACCTGTTCTTCCAGACAGTGAACAAAATTTGATATTTCTTGCTGGCACAAAGACCATTTGCCCCAGTCTGCTGTAGGAGAAGCATAATAGGAGAGGCATAAAACATGATGATCAGATGGTGAAGGGTGAAGGGTCACTCGGGCGAGAGTGCCACTCGGAGCAGTGGCGGAATATTGAGTGATGAAAACCTTGCGACGCTGGGCAATTCGTATTTTTACGATTTCTGCGATGCAAGTATCCCAGTGAAATACAAGTGAATTTTTAGATCCATAACGTGTACTTTCTGGATATTTTCAGAAAAAAGGAATAAATGGTATGCGGCTCTAGATTTTCGTATTTTGAAGCCTGCATAAAAGCAATTATGCGTCTTATATTATACTGCGTTTTGAATTATTTTTAACTATTGGTGTGGCAATCCTAATAAAGACAAATACGTACGTGTAATTAGGCTTAGTTGCAAAATGACGATGTTCTTTTCTAACAAGACTAATAAAATTACTTCATTATGAGTTGGGATTGATCTATGACTGTTTACCAGCACTGCAGTATCAAATGTAAACTGATTACAGCTAATGGGTGCCAGGGTACTCATTATACAATCACTAATTTTAAGCAGAAAAGCATGCCTTTTATGGAAAACATGAAAAGGATCTTTCCTGGTGAAAGTTCAATGCTGAAGCCGCATTATTTTTCAATCCGACCAATAATTTAGATTACAAACGCAAAATTATTTATAAGCAATTTTTGGTCGCCATTTCCGATTTTACCAAAAGCGAGATGGCACTACAGCTAAAAGTCTTAACTAATGTGCATTCCAACAGTGTGCCAAATTACATGCTTCTATCATCAAAGTCATAATTCAGCTACTTCTGAACGTATGTGTTCATTTCAAATTTTGCACATCGATTTTAACCCGACTCGTGGATCCCGGCATAACATACGCTAGTAAGTAGGAAGCAGAGTTGTCACACTGCCCCGTTTGTTGTCACATTAGAGTTTATTTCGGTTGGGACCCTGAGTTTAACTGCTCTGAGTTTACCGTCAACAACGTATGTTGTAATATTTCGTTTGTTACTAATTGTTACTAATAATTGAAATTACCCTTCGTATTGCCAGCTGGTCACACTTAACTGCGTTTGGATTGGCTATCGCAATGACTGCTTTCCCTGTCCACTGACCCTCTCCTACGGTTTGAAGCAAGTGAATTATATATATTTAACTTGTGGGATTAAATTCCTAAATGAATTTTTGGTGAAGGGTCCTGACGTTTTTGACTGTCAGATACGAGTAAAAGCAGTAGATTTAGCACCCCTTGAAAAAATATAGTAGCACTATTTAGCGAAATTAAACAGAATTTAATATGAAACAACTGAACGATCTATTCCCTAAAACGGCACCTGCAAGCACGCGCACGTTACGGCTTTCAATAATCGAAATAATCGGACTAGAAGTATTAACGGTCATTTGTCGCTCAATCGCAAGCGTGAAATACCATAACCTGGACTCCGTTAGTAGAGACGCAGAATCAGAAAAGTGGCAAGTTTGTGTAAACACTCGTGATAAAATGTTTCGATGAGTTAAATCGGAAGAATATATGTTTATAAAGATGTCTAGCCACATTGTCAGTTTCTAGGGGGGTGCTGGGGGTGGGAAAGGGGGGGAGCCTTAATATTGCCTCTTTTCTATAAAAAGTTTTATCTTCGTTTCTATGGGTCAAAATACAAATTCCTATATACCAAATTAAAGCTAATGAAACGCACTACATAGAAGGTCCTATCCATCTTTACCGTAAAACAAACCATATTGATGTGGAAAGTAGTTAAACACACTATTTCAACAATTTGATCAAGAGAACTACGCTTCTAACACACGTACTGTCAAAACCATAGTATACATCATCATTTTACCCATGCCAATTTGTTCCTCTATGTTCCTCCTAAAGTTTCGTTTTTACAAATCTAAAATATCTCCCTTAGAAGCTGAGCAATAAATTAAAGAAGTAAATCATGCAGGAGTGAGTAGATTCTTAATTAGTTGGGAGCTACAAACAACCATACAAATATTCGAGACCGTGGTGAAGCAATACGCGATTAAAGCGCTACGTGGCAGTAAAATGCATAAAATGCGGATGGGAAGTGATGCATTCCTTTGCAGACATTTGGGGGGAATGAGGCTTAATGGCACGTCGACAGCTAGGTCATTAGCGCCAGCTTCAGTCACAGTGCAGTGGTCTGGATTGCAACTGTCACACACATTATAGAGATCTAGACTCGTATATTATCTGTACCTCCTACAAAAATTGAAAAACCTCGGACATTATGAATTATCTCTCAATTGACGTGCTATGTCTCGCGGAAGCTGGAAACAGCGATGAACACCATGCCAACAACTGTTTCGACAAGCCGAGTGCCATTCCTGGACACTGCCTTTGATAACTTGCTACGTGTTACTGTCTTGTTTGTTCCACATGGCTTGCCAAGCAGCGAACAATCTCAGACGTAGAGCTGGAAAGGCGTCCGAGAGAATAAGGCACAGACCCCAATCGA
>JAHWFP010030074.1:16702-50441 GCA_023313725.1 Lithobius niger
TTTGCTTCCACATAGAGATCGAACCAATGAACAGATTTTCAATTTGTGTAGCTTAAAATGTAGGTATTAACACCGACCAGGGCCTTTTGAACCCGATTTTGATGTGACTGCAGTATTCTCGTCGGCAGAGCAATTATTATTGCAGAGCACTGGGCAGAAATCATTAATGTTGCTGTTGGGACTCTTTGTCCTCGCATGGAGATCGAACCACAGAACTGTTTTTCAAGTTCAATAGCTTAAAAGGTAGGTAAGGACAAGGCCTAGGGCCTTTCGCATGCTATTTTAATGCAACTACATTATTCTTGACACGGAAAGCCAAATGGGTTAGAACTTTTGTTCTCTCACCTAGAGATCGAACCAATGAACCAATTTTCAATTTGTACAGCTCAAAATGTAGGTATTAACACCGATCAGGGCCTTTTGAACACGATTTTGATGTTACTGCAGTATTCGCATCGGCAGAGCAATTATTGTAGAGCACTGGGCAGAAAAAAGTAGAGTAACAAGTTTTTGCAGAAATTTTGCAGAACACATAAATTTGGTACACAGTAAAAAATCGAACCAGCCATGGACCCCAATGAAATACCCAAAGTGCCATCAGTGGGGCCCCCCCCTCCCCCCCCTCGCCCCAGATCCTCCTCGTGATGCCTCCCAGGGGTTTGGGCAACAAATTCTTATAGATCAAGCTAAAAGCATTTAATTGGGTGCAAAAGTCACTCTTAGCGGTATAAAACGAATCAGCCATGGAAAAGACTGTGTTATTCTTGCTGAAACAAGAAAAAAATAAGGGTAATTAGTATTAAAAAACGCTTAAGCGTATAAAATACGGATGTAACCCTTAAAAAACTTAAAACAGATATTAGAAAAAGACATGTAAGCCATCAGCGTCGCACTAATACAAACGCGAAAAGACGCTCCAGCTTGTTTTTTGGGTCGCTCTTTATCTACAGGCTGTACGTAAAAAACAAAAAGCCTAATGTTAAAAAAAAAAAGTACATACCAATTACAACTTTCATTTTTTTCTCGAGTTATGGCAGGTGTCACATGTGTCACAAATTTTATGTTACAGATGTACTAAAACCTTAAAGCTGCAGAGAATGTAGCTTGGCCATAGTGGAACCCGATTTTTTAAATTTCCTATGGGTCGAACAAGCGTCCGTCTCTCCCCTCCCCCGAACGTTGGGGGAGCGGGGTCGGCAAACTCGTTATGTAACATTCTTATTTTGAAGCTCTTAAAATGTGCACAATAAATTACACGAGAATTAGGCTAAAACTTGCATCTAAGTGAATGATTTAAAAAGATTTTCCACTCCATTGTTGCTTTTTTTTTGTTCGGCTGCCCCCTTCACTGGTTGACAATATCAAAAAACGTTTCCTTCAGAAGTTGCTTGGCTTGACAACACCATTTAAATGATGTGTCCTTGAACCCCCTCCCCATTTGAAATTTCTTAGAAACGCCCCTTTGGCCCCCTGAAACCTCCCTTGGGGCGACCCCACAGATTGGCGCTGGACGTCCACATGCGAATTTGTCAAATTTTTACTGTATTAAGCTGTCTTCATTACTTCTCGAGTTATGGCACTGTAATGGGTTTCTTGAATTATCGTTACAAAAGGTGTTATGCGATTGTCACGTGACTATTTCAAGCTATTCCTCATTTTGTTACCTTAAAGGCACATTCGGCCTGCCTTACAACAGCCATGTGCAGATCTCCATACGCGCATGTTACTATCGCACCGTTTCACGGGACTCGGTGTAAGAAGACAAGTTAAAGATTGTGTCGTCACAAACCGGAAGATTTTCGTATTTTAACACCGCACTTTTTTAGGCTAGTATCTTATGTTTCTTCGGCGATCTAGAGGCATAAATAATTGTAATCTCATGGTTATTATTAGCAAACGGTTCAAGATTAGTACATGCACGTACAAATGAAACGATCAAGGTTATTGTAAGCGAGCAAAGGATCATTTAAATGCAGGATGCAGTGAATATATAGTTCCCAATATTCAATAGAAAATCTAGATGCCACATTTTAAAACGGATGTTTTAGCAAGGGATTGACTAACGGTAAATAAATAGACCTTTTGGGCCATACTTGATCTGGTGGATCGAGAAAAATGGCGTTGGGAGGAACGTACCTTTTAAAGGTATAAGTTTTTCCAGGTTGGCTTTCTTGTACGGCTAAATTTCGCAACATTAGGGTGGCCGCACACCAAAGTCGATAAAACGTCGCAGGACAGGACATTTTGTCGAAACCTGTCTCAACATGCTGCACACGTCTCAAAACCCATAGGAATGAGCTGAGCGCCACACACCGCATGCGACGTTGTCGTGACGGGTCTCTCCACCAGATGCGACGTCTCGCGACGTTTCGTCTTGCAACGACGTTTTGTCGACTTTGGTGTGCGGCCACCCTTATAGTTCAGACGTGTGTGTGTTTAAAAGGCATTCATTTTTTCCTATTTTTCCCCTCATGAGAAACGGGATTGCTACATTTTACTCTAACCTATGTATATGTCGGAAAAACTATTTCGAACAGGATGGTAGAAATAAGGAGGAAGGCACATTCTTTTATAATTACATAACATAGGTATTTTTTGCTCACAATATGTAATAAAATTAAGGCATTATGTTCAATGCCGCCCTGCAGAGGCCTGTCGGGCCTTATTTTTTGTTTTTTTGTGGCTTTTTTTGGTGGTTTTTCCGTTTAAATCCACGTATGTAGTCATGTCAGCAGTTGGACCTGAACACACTAAACACCATTTTCGGTGTAGAGATAAATTAACCCAGGGGAAAGTGAAACCCGAGGTGGTCGAACCCTGGGGGTTTTGGTGAAATCCCCAGGGATTTTGAAAAGTTAAAAGTGGTGAGATAATGCTCTTGTGCAAGTCGAGGGGAAGAAACCCCTGGGGTTTCGGTTAAAACACCCTCGGATGCATAACTCACTACATCATTTTCCCCCTGGGATATTAGAGGGTGGAATATTTTCCCTAGAGGTTTCTACTCTATACTTCCTCGGGGGTTCAGCACAAAATCCCCGGGGTTCGACCACCTCGACTTTTCCCTCCCCTTCTATTTTCCCCCTGACCATAGCTCACCTTTTTGCAAAAAAAGGGTTTTTTCACCCAGGGAAAACGAAAACCCCGGACCATATCTCTCCACTATTTTGCAATTGATTATTTTACCCGGAGTTGGTGAGCAGTGCCCCTTGAAGCCGGGGGGCTTATATAGGGACAGGAGCCACACTTACGTTGCCCTCCGGTCAGCCCTGATTATTTTCAGTTGTATGTTTTCGTCACCATAAGACACTGCAATGAGAGCTGAGCTCTTCTACCATCACGGGCAGAGAAGATGAGAACATCTTCTGCTGTGTGAGAGTAAAAAGAAAAAAAAAACATAGACTGTTTACGAATCTTTCCCACGGCCCATCAAGTACGCCAGCTCTTCCAGTTTTTTTTTTTTACCGCGCGTTACATTTAATTAAAGCCAAGCTTCATCAGTCTGTTAAACAAAATTCTTAGTGGGAGTAATTTGTAAAAGCGAAATAGTAGAGGAGTGAACAAAAAAAAATACCTAATTTGCTCGTCCTTATAATTAAAAAATTCGACTTCAGGGTAATCTTCAATTACGGCATCAACACGTTCCCACCTCGCTACACAAAATGCATTTAGCGACTGGGTGATCACGTGGTATAAAGGTCTTTTTTAATTTCTCGTGGACGTGAATTTCCAAGTACAAAGGTAGCACTGTAAATCTTGGCTCAGGATCCCTTCCAAAACTTTATCCTCTGAATTGTCTTATCTGAATGAACGTATAATTTTAACAAACCTATAGCATTTAGGCTGATAACTTGGTTGTGACTGGCATATTTGATAAGGTAATAACACTGATTATTAGATAATTTTCGTCTTGATCCCACCACCCTGCAGTCAGTTTTGCCTTAATCCCACCATCTTGCTTTTACTGCAACATGGTATTGCCGTAGCAAACACGACTTGGGACTAGTTTAAAGGCGCCTTTTCTTCCTTTCAAATCCTAGATGCAACACCGCAGAATCTTCGAGCAATATAAAAAAAAATAGCGGTAAATTAAAACATTACTCGCAGCAGTGCCGTGATTTTCATAACTGAAACGAGATCACGTGACCCACATCAGCCAATTAGATGACGGAGAATCTGGAACATGGATGCTGTGTTTTAGAATACGGGCAACGCTATCGAAATGGTGAACAGGCGCTTTTAAGTGTACGTTTTTCTGTCTCGTTACATTTCGAAGCTGATAAAAAAAAAAACCTCGCCGAGGCATTCGGCATTTTTTCGGTTCAGAATGCAGCTCGTGAAGGAAAAAATTATCAATATTTAACTAACCTCTTGGGGTATTACTACTGGTAATTCCTGCGGATTTGGGTCGGCAACTATACCGTGATAGTTCTGAAATGTTTGTCGACATATTACGACCTGAACACACTAAACACCAGAAAACTTTAAAAATATTTCATGTATTGAGACTATGGCCAAAAAAGGCTTGTCTACGTGTCTGTATTTGTAAATGCTTAAAGGGATATTCATTCTTGTCTTATAACAGCCACGCACATGCAGTTCACAGTCCGTGTACGTTGCTGTCTTAATGTAAGGCAATTTTTTAAAGGTTTTTTTTTTAATTAAAGACAATTTACAGCAGAAATTTTACAATTTCTAAAATTTCTAGTCTTTAACTCTTTTTAAATCGTCGCAAACCATCGCTCACCTGCAGACTGCAGTTAATTCAAACCCCATGTCTATCTCTCTCCTCTCTCCACCAATTGTTTAGGATGGCGCCAACTGACGTTACTAGACTACAGCAGCAAGCCCGCATCCAGATTGCAGTGTTTACATCAGTGGGTGAATACAAGATGGCGGCGTATCGTTACTTGATACCCCCCCCCCCCCCCCCCCCGGGGGGTGGGAAGGTAAAAAGGGGCGGGGGGGGGGAGGGAAACCGGGGGGGGGGGGGGGGGGTAATTCTCAGATCTGCCACTGCAATGAAACCAGGGTCGTGTGACAGCATGAATGCTATAGAATTGTGTCGTCGTAAACCGGAAACGATGATAAGTCACGGTTATGTGCGAAAGTTGATTTCAACATCTAAACGAGCCAAGCAGTAAATATGATGTGGTGCAGTTTGACGGACGCACTTAAGTTTTGACTGAAATGGAAGTGACTGACGTGGCAGTAACGGGTAGGATGGTCGCCTGTATTCGGGGGAGGGGAAGATGAATTGAAGGTTTGGCTTCGCTATTGAAACTGAACTGCACTCATAAAGTTAAAACAAACCACTCGCCAAATTAAATTGAAGTTGAACATTTAATTCTGTAACATTTCACAATGACCTCTCATTTGGTACAAGACTCAACATAAGTTTGAACAGCAATAGTGACGGTTTCTAATTTACAATTCCCTTCACTCAACTTGCCTGAAGTAAGATGTTCAGGATCAATCCCTGGCTGAAGCAGTTGAAATTAACCCAAGTCCGTTTGAAGGAAAATATTAATGTGAAGTTTCCAAACCATCCTAGTCCAAAAAAAAACAAGTTTAAATGCCAGAGTTAAACCACATCGCCCCAACACCGAATGCTCGAGTCCTAGCGAAGGATCGGAGAAGTCCCTTCGAAGATCGGGAGAGCTGAAGAGTGAAGAACGTGAAGAGCTTTTCACACATTCGCACTCGTGTTTTTTATGGGTGCGAGAAGGCATGTTATTTGCGTACGAGTTAGAAATAAAATTATTATGTTAATAACCCAATTCATTATGAAGTGCATACATGGAAAGACAAAATGACATAATGTCAGTTGTAAATAAAAAAAAAAAAACACTACGAAATAAATCAAATAGCTTCACAACCAATTCAAACGTGCATGAGTCGATAGCATCCCGTTGCCAGGGTGACGTCGTGTCGCACGACAATGAGTAGGATGCCCGAAAAACACTTCCCACCATTCCACAGAAAATCTCCTGGACGCCATATTTTCAGTAGAGCCTTAGAGCTTTTGTGGGTAATACGGCTACTGTTTTCGCACGAAGCCTGTAACCTGACATTAAAACTAACAAATGCTAATTTTGCGATTATATCCCGAGCGCGTAGCACGAGGGGTATAATTTCAAATTAATTAGCATGAGTTAGTTTTAGTCTGGTTACAGGCTGAGTGCGAAAACATTTTTAGCCGTATTATCCACAAAAGCTAGAGGGCTGTTTTATTGGAGTATATCCCAATTCAAAATAAATAATAACAAAAGGAATAAACATTCTTTTGTGTTATTATTATTTATAACGTAATGCTACGTTTTGTTAGCTTATCAGTTTATAAAATTGTCTCCAACAAGAAGTTACAGACGATGCTGCGTCGGCGACTTTTTTCCTTTAAACACGCCGCATCAACTACGGATTGCTGAAATCCGCCGAGATATGGCGCTGTGTGCGTTCCTGTACTAATTTTTAATAGTTTGCTAATAATTACCATAGGATCGAAAAACTAAAAGACTAATACAGTAAAAATTAATATTATTTATGCCAATAGATCACCGAAGAAAAATTATAAAGTGTGATGTTAAAATATGATAATCGTAACGAATACATCGAGTTTTCTAGCTGGTGTATATGCAAGTCAAAAACTGCAGCCATTAACTAGCATCTGGCGTCTGTTTTAAGCTTAGCTCGGTAAGTTGCGCATGCTCACAACGAAAAGGTACTGTGGTATAATCACCCCGATTATACCCGGTCGATTATATCATTAGGTCGATTATACCCCGCTCCTCTACCTTCCACCATGATAGCAAGCGGGATATACTCAAATAAATTTTTCGGGAAGAGAAGGACTGACCCTACGATGACTCGTGCTCAGTCGATTGTGACATGTAAAATATAGAATTTTCTGATAGGATGGTGCCCCTCTTGCCTTACGGCTTCACCTCTGAGCTGTAGCAACTCGTGTAATCGAATTGGGTGGGAGGTATATTTTTGAAACCATGCAGCGCGACATGATAAAAAAAAAAGGGTACATCATGCATGGGAACCAAGTCTTCTAGAAATAACTCCTTGGTTAGAAATCTCTCTCCCTCTATCTGATCCCATACTGCATAAGGTTAGGAAAGCCGATAGTGTTCGCAAGCGACTTTCGCATTAGCATCATGTCCACAGGTTGGACTTGGTAAATGTTGGCAAACTTAGGAATGCCTTTAATGTAGCTGTTAATTAATTTAGCTAACATTGTTTTCTTTTTCTTTTTTTTTTTAAATATTAGGATGAAGGAGAAAACAAGGAGAAAGTTGAACGCGAATTTGTTAACTTCCAGTCCAGCATTGACGAGTGCAAAATGGTGTTCATTGTCCCTATCAACTACGGCACTGCTGGGGCCTTGGCCAAATGTGTGACTGACTCTCTCATGGTCATGCAAGAATATCTCCATGACCACGATGATCTGTTCGGGACATACGTTGACCAATGGAGTTCAAATAAGTAAGTTCATCAATTTAAGAACACATTCAGCTTACAAATACAGGCCTATATTTTTCTAATCGTCTGCCTGCAATTCTGAGTAATAAGGAGACATAAATTGCTGGAAATAATATTAAGAAAAATTGAAAATTAGCCAGTGGAGGATGTGGCCATAGCGATTAAGGCGCTATGCAAGTGATCTGGGGGCGAACTGGGTAGCCTGTTCGAATCCGGGTCAATGCCACTCCGACGAAACGTAAGCGCATAAAGGTGGCTTACTGAACTACGTTATTTCTGTGTATGATTTTCGCTGTTGGCTAATTTTCAATTTTCTTGCAATTCTGAGGCGCAACAACAAATTAAATAAATTGAAAAGGGGTACTACTTCCTCCTCAAAAATTCTCTAAATACTGCATTGGGACTCTCCAGCCACCCGCCCCCCCAAAATCCCATCCCATTCTGGGTTCTCTCTTCAAAATTGATCCACAAAAGAATTCTTATAGGGTCACATGAAAATCAACTCTTGAATTTCAGCTGATGTGGATTTTTTTTGTCACTTTTAATTTTCGAATACAACCTTAATATACTGTTTCCATCACATATATACTAGTCAGCAATTACACATATTTTCCACAGTACCATAATCATTAAAAGTGCCACTAGCAAACAACTTTGTTTCGCACAACCCTTTTGGTTCAGTTGCGTAGTGTATTTACCAATTTTATAAGCCTTATCAAGTCGTCACAGATACGTTCATTTTGTTCAGTGGAGTAACTGTTTGTAGGAAAGCTGTGATGCTGCTCCGGCATCACAAACCAGGGCATCGTCAATCAGCTTAATGATTAACAAAATCCGAATTGGAAAGTTGATCAGATTAGGATTAGCCCAACTCGTATATTTTGCAAGTATGAGTAGTTGCGAAATGCAAAAGTATTCAATCGAAAAATTAATAAACCGATGTTTTAAGTTATGAATGATGTATAAATGCGAAAATCTGCAATTTAACAGGGGGAGTGCTTTAAACATTAGTTGCACCGGCACCCTCAAAGAGCTAGCTGCGCCACTAAAAGCTTTGCGTTAGTCTTTTTCGTATTCAAAGATCACATCTTGTTAAAAAAAAAACTAGTGAATAAAAACTTTTTTTTATTGTGCTTGTTGAATACCTTTTGTCACATATGCTAACTGATCGAGCTCGCTACGAATTTTCTTTTTTTTCCTTGTAGGCACCCAAGCTCCATCTACACGGCCAACAGCAAGGAGCATATGCAGAGTCTGCGCGAACAAATTGACGAAATTCAACTGCCCGTGATCGCGCTCTCAACCAACCATTATAGATTATATATGGTAAGAGTTGACTGAACGCTTTGTTGCACTTAGGAAAGTTTCAAATCTTAACAACACGCGTGGTAACACTTTAACACAAAATACAGCATTGTATTCATAGTCGTGAACAAATCGGGGCTGCTGGGTTGAATTACAAATTAAGATATACACTGATCCCTGGCTGGTGCCTTTAGGTGGCAAAAGTTAAAACACAAATTGGCCGAATTTTTACTTGACAGCCTGTATGTCAGAAAAATTTCTAAGTTCCAACATTTAATTCTGTATATACGGGGTGGAACTGAAAGGTTTGTACACACTCTGAGGATGTAATCTATGACCAAATATAAGACAAAAGTCCTAGAAACATGGGTCCGGAAATGTACCCGTTTTTTAGTTACAGCCCCCCAAAGTTCGGTGTAAAAAGTTGACAATTGTTCATAACTTCCATCCAAGTTTTCCCTAAAAATGCCATTTTGTACACCATTCTTGCAATTTCCAGTTCGTGTTAGTTCGAGGTCGCATGGCTTTGCGGATGCGGCAGTATCGGGGGAAGGAGGACGAGGAGAGATGGGGGGGGGGGAGGGGGCGGGAGTCATAACCTATTCGGGCTTTATTAAACAAGCGTTACGTCGTCATGCAGACCACCAATTCAGAAGAGAGGAATTTGTAGGTTTGTGTTTGCTACCCTTGAAGCAGGAAAGCTTACACGTTAACCGGATGAAGGTTACTGAAGCAATGTATCCCATTGCGACATGTAAATGGCCGCTCTGGGTCGACGGGAGAAACAGAAAAAACACCAACTGATCATTGTTAAACGGTTCGTCACGTAAACCACAATATCCTGCAATAGCTCATGGTCCATAATTGTTGCAGAATTGTTGTTCACGAGAGCGACATGGGCTTTGTATTGGTCAGCCTGGTTCACGAGGAACTTTCCGGATTATGCCTTTTTTCCTTGTTTGGATGTCTACTGGGATCCGGCATTAAGGTTTGGCCAGACTCATTTATCCTCCGCCCTCCCCCCCCCACCCCCTCCATGCGGTCCCTTCCCCAAAGTTGAGATCTTACATTAACATTAAATATAAAGTATTGCAATTGCAATAATGATGTACCAAATTGTATTGGTTTGGAAAAGTAGGAAAGTTTTGGAAAATTTTGAAGTTTTTACCCCAAACTTTGGGTTCGTTTCCGGACCCATGTTTATAGGACTTTTTTGTCGCATTTTTGATCATAGGCTAACCCTCAAAAGTTTGTACTAGGCAATAAAATAAAATACCGGCACCAAACTTGCATAATCGTTAAATTAAGTTTGGTGCCGGTATTTTATTTTATCAATTTTTCGTTTTAACCTTGTCACTTTATTTGACACGTTTATAATGAATGAAAACGAACGTTTATAAGTACTTAAACGAAATTTTCAAATCCCGGTTTCTCAGGTAAAATATTAACATAATCGTAAAATGTTATCAGTGGGGTGGGATCAACTTCTTGGTGGAAGTAAATAAAATGTACCGTTAATCATTTCCATTGGTTTTCTCGACGACAATTTGCAAATTTTTAACAAGACACGATGAGCATAAGGCATTTTCACAAAAAACTGACGACCCAACATTTTCTAAGTCCAACTTTTCTAGTTAGCACCCCTCAGCACCAGGAGAGGACAGAAATCTTCCTGTTTCATTAGATAAGTTCTGTCCTCTCCTGGTTCTGATAGGTGCTAACTAGAAAAGCTGGACTTAAAAAATCTTGGGTCGTCAGTTTTTTGTGGACCACCCTGTATTTCTGAGTTTGTAGTATTGCACGTCTACCATTGATGTGTAGATTGATGAGGTTTTTTGAATTTAGTTAAATTTAATGCTGCAGGCACAATAAAGTGTTGTACACTTCGTAAAAAAAATTTTAGTACCACAGAGGACTCTCATTTTAAAATTGAAGCCAGCCTAAGCTCAATTTGACAGAAATGCCAACAAAACCTTTATTAAACTGGTTCAAGGTGTAAGTCGAATCCTACAAAACTCGGATGGTTTTGATGAATGTAAGTAGAGCTCATTTAGGATATGTGGAAGGCACAGCAACTTTTCGGGGGGAATGACGGTTCATTTTACCGACAATTTAGTGAAAAAAATTTCGTTTTTGTGCGCAATACAACTTGTTCTCCCCCCCCCCCCCCCTTCCCCTCCCGGGGGGTCGCAGCGTTGTAGCGGCTAAAGTAGGAAGGCTACATCCCAAAGAAAAAACAAAGCCTTAAAAAAATCGGTGAAAGAAGGCAAAAACTCCCATCAAATAGGATATATCCCGTGCCTTTTTTTTAGAATAGTTGCTTTGCTAATTATGCACATTTTATTCCCATTGTAAAACCAACTAGTAGCCAAGTATAGCGCGCACAAACTAGACCAAAATCGAGCCAGTTTGTTTTTACGAGCATTAGTTTACTTTAAGTCGACTCATGGTTAAAAAAAAAGGCAATTAAAAAAATGTGAAGCAAACAAAAATACACAATAACATGTGTGGAACTATTTGGGGCTAGGATATCAGCGTTATAATCCCACCATTTTTAAATTCCGCGTAACCTTGTATTTCGTCTTGCAAGACGTTAGACGATATTCACTATTTTATATCTCGGAGTCACTTGATTTGTCGACAGCCTTCAGCTTGGGGCAGGTCTAATACTCCGGGGGCGGCGGGCGCGGGGGGGGGGGGGGAGGGGGGGGGGAAGGCACAAACACCCCCGAATCGTGAGACTGGAAGTGACGTTAGCAGTCACGAATATGCTCCTTCCCCGGTCAACGTAACTTCCGGTTTTTGAGCAGGATGGAGTGCTTTTTGGTACCCCCACTTCTGGTTTCAGTCATTTGGAGGAGGGCGGGGATGTTTTTTGTGCCATAATGCTGCTCCCCCCTCTATTTCGGGGACATGAAAATGACAAATTCGTAACCTAGGAGGGTTCTCAAATCGGGCACCCTGAAAATACTTTGAGAGCAAATGATAGGGGGCATGAACATGACGAATTAGCAACATTAGGGGGTGACCAATCGGGTACCCTGAAAATACTTGCGAGTGTGACATACTCAAATACTCAAATACCTGCAAGTTTTCACATTGTGGGAAAGATGAAAATGCATCGTTAGAGGCACTCCTGAAAATGCTTTTGATTATTTCTTTGGAGGGCATGAAAATGATGAAATAGCAACATTAGGCGGTCCCCAAATTGGGTACCCTGCAAGTTGTATTAATGAGCTTTCGCACGTTGAAAATACACATGTCATGGGTGGTGACGTCAATTTCGTATTGTGAGCATGTGGGGTTAACCCTTCAACTGTTTTATGAGCTTTCACATTGTGAGAATAACGAATCGTTAGTGGCGCTCCTGAAAATGCTTTAGGGAATTTCACATTTTACGTTTCAAACGTAGGGTACATTTTAACTCCAGAAAACAGCAACGATATGAAAAGCAAGCTTTTAATTAAAATAGGAGCTGCTATTGTACCTCAAGACCCGTAAGATTTTTCTCAGATTGGTACTCCGTAAACGGGTGCTCCAAACTTCAAACCGAATTGTCCTCTTCCATAACTCTTCTCGCCGACGAGTTGGCTTCGGCCATTTCTAACATAGAAAAAAAAAATACTTTGTCCATAGGCGGGTCGGATGGGAATTTTTAGGCTAAAAAGAAACAAATTAAGGATATGGCTTTCCTCCGGCATACCAGTGATGCTTCTACTGAAGTTTTCGTTGACAGAAATTTCTTGTTACAAGACATCAAAAAGATTACTTCAACTCCACGAATAAACTGATTAGGAAATTAATACCGATTTCACACTACTAAATTCGTCTCGCGCCCGGGCCGAATGAGAGTCAGCCCTGCGCAACTCGTTTCGGATTTCGCATTAAAATTCGAAGCGGCCGTGTCTTCTGCATAGCGGAGGGGTGACTCGTGCAGTCCTTATCCACAACAATAGGAGAGAGAAGGGGAACAGCACGAGGAAGAAAAGTCTTTTAAGCAGGTAGACAGATAATACGCGGGGATAATCCCCTGGCGCGCGCCAGCACGCTTTGCTGGAGCAGCCAAGTTGGCTCGCAAATAAGCGGCCGGCGCGCGCTGGCGCGAGACGAATTTATTAGTGTGAAATCGGTATAAGCGAACCTATTTTGCTGAGTGATGCAAACAAAACGATCTGTGCATGAAACGATAATCAGTTTCAATATGAAAATCCCTTTAGAAAGGTTTTTGGTTCGTTAATTCAGTCTTCTAAATTATATTTGTTCATACCCCGGTTTCATTAAAAAGGTACAAAAATCATTGCGTAGTGTAAAGTAGAACAGAAACGCTTTGTAGTTAATAAAATACGAAATTTGTTACAAAATTGAAAAGAATGTACCAAGCATGGTGCAGTCGGCCCAAGATTTTCTTAACCAAAGACTTTTATTCCCAATCAGATTTATAACTTTTCAATACAAAGCGCATGTCATCGTATTAAAATAGCTTCGCAATTACAAACATTAGATAAGGCACTCAGGAAAAATAGGCAAAAGTTACTAAATCAAATTCCCAGTCCCAAATACTTATACTGACAGGGGAGGACCCATGCTGTCACAACTGTCAAAATAACGGGGTGAAGCCGTAACGTCGGAATAGGCTAACCAGCGACTTCCATCTCCACCGTGGATATCATCCAAGTTTACGATTCCATTTTCACCCGTTAAGGGGAGTGTCTTTACTAAAAGTTCCTATAAATTTCGGAAATTTCATTAGTTTCGCCAATCTGTTTAATTCCAAGTATGTTAAAGGTTATTAAAGTCTATTAGACCCTGGGTGGCCTTAGGTAACGACCATTGTAATGGGGCAATTTTGTTTTGGCTTAGTTTTCTGCTTTATTTCTTTGAGCCGGAACCTTCTACTAGCTTGTGATAACGCACAAGTTCAGCTAGGATTTGTGCATCATTTTGTGCTTTTTTTTACGTCAGGTCGGCATCTGCCAAGTGTCTTCTTCCTCGGGGCCTCAATTAAGGGGGGTGCAAAGGATGCGAGGAACCTGGGCCCTGGAGGGAAGGGCCCCTAAATTCAAAGCTAGAGGCTCAAATCTTTACGTAGAACAATTATAAAATAGATAACAACCTTAAAACCCAAAATTGTTTCGTCTTTTGGCACCCTTTTTGTTGACTCTTGTACCCCCCCCTTTTATAAAAGGCTAGCTGTGGCACTGTCCCTCCTGCTAAGCCCCTACTGCTAAACCTCTAATTCCGACTAAATTCACTCCTATAATGCCAGTGGCAAAAATCCTCCTTTCTCTTTTCGTGATTATGTTTTGAGCGCCATATATTTGATAAACAACTTCGACTTCGACTTTAAATTCATTTTCCTGTCACCAATGAGCTAGAGCTTGCTAGGTATTAGCTGGAATGGCTGTTCTGACTTGTACATTCGCAATTCCTGATTAAAGTCTCTCGGACGGTTTGGAACAGTCAACACAAGTGGATAGGCTTACTTGAACTGAAGCAAGTCGAAACTCAAGTCATTGGTGTCCTAGAACAACTGCCTAAATTGCTGCACCATTCTATACAGGCCGGTGTATTCTTCAGTGGCAAAATTAGCATTCGGATCCAGAAACTGATATCTCTAAGAATTTAGTGTAACTTGAGCATCTCGATGGCTGCAGTGGTCAAACACTGCTGGATTTTTAACTAAAGTGGCTCGACTGGTCATCGTGGCTGAGCGGTGAGAGCGCTCAGTCTGGTTGCTGAAGGTTTGCGGATCTGGTCTAAACCCCTGGAAGGGGGACCTTGGCAAAGTCCCCACCAGGACTGCTGGCCAGGGTGGCGTGATAGGCTACCATGCTCCTTCAGTGGCTATGAGAACTATTCTGGCCAATTCTGGACAATCTTGCGACCCCTACGATGATCGGAGGTTTCCCGGTTAAAATCTCCGAGTTGGCTCCTCCCTTTAACAGATATTTCTTCGCTCAAAAAATCTAGTAATGTTCACTATTGAGCCGGTTCAGCCACACGAGCATTAAATTGCTTCGGCTGACTTAAGGCTAAAAAAAAATAGATTAAAAAATACTGTCACGTTACTCTAAAGCTGTTCAACCTTGCGTATTATCTCAAGGCCAGTCTTTATCTGCCGTCTGTTTACTAAGTTAACCCTTTACCTGTAGACATATAGTTTAGTGCTTCCCACTGTGACTGAGGTTGGCGCTAATGACCAGCTGCCAATGCGGCATTCAGCCTCAATGCCCCCCCCCCCCTCCCAAGAAGCAAGTGCTTTTCCTTCAGCTATTAGTGTTATAGCACAATTAGTGGAGTACCTAGCTATTAGGCAAGATGAATTGGGTTCGAGTCGTAAGTCAGGGCAGTCTTTTCCTGTTTAGTGTATCTTGGATTCGCAAAAAAAAACGTCTTTAATGCAGACTTCGTCGTTAAGTATTTAATATTGCTGTACAAATTAATAAAAGTTTCTTTACAGGCTCGCCCTGATGAAGCAATCGCAGTCATTTGTGTGTTTGGCCCAGTTGCCGAGATTGCTCGACTTGTTCGTCCCTTGGAATTGCTGAAATAAGAATTCGGATTCTGAACGTCTATGGTCTCAAAATGTGTCTGTCTGTGGTCTCAAAAAGTGTCTTATCTCCCCCCAACATTGCTAAAACAAAAAAGTTCATAAATTATTCAATGTATGTATTTGTACAATAAAATCCATCGTATGTGTCAGCATCTATGACCGTCAAAACTAGCATTGAGTTGTTTGAAATTACTTTTAGTTCAGTATAAACTTTTGTTTCGGTGTATTGCTTGCGCCAAACCTAATTTTAAAAACGCCCGTGTTGTAATTTCTGACCTAACTAGACTAGGGTGACGGGGGCTACAAATGCTGCCCTAAAAATTTATTAGATCAGTAATTGAAAAGCACATTACAAAAATAAATCAAGAAAAATAAAAACGTAGTTGATACTTCATAATACTTCCACTTTCACACAAACTGAAACCTTGAGCCCCTGTCTCCCTCTGTCCAAGTGCCTCAGCCAACTATCTACCTCCTACCTCAAACGTTCCACGGAAAACAAAAACGTTATTGCACTAAGAACCCCCTTAGATCTCCTTGCTTCCATCCTTTCTGAAAACCGACACACTCACTTCGTACCAGTGCCACTGTCGTTACAGCGGCAATCACATGCCAAAGCCACCTGACAGCCACACAATTCAGACGATGGCTGTCTGTTCAATGGCTGGCCTTCCACATCGGCCACAAACCTTGAACCACCTACACGCCCCATGCAGAAGCCCAACCACTGAGGTTAATCCAAGCAATTATTGGCTAGTTGTGGGCCCAATTAAAAACTTAGAAACCATTTAAATAAAATTAATTTTTAATTGCAGGCCCCTTTTGCTATAGCCTCCAATACTTACTAAAGCTGTAAAACCCGAGTTACAACTAGGGTGGCACGGACAGAAAGATGAAAACATTGCTGCGTCACTTACACGGTTGGGCAAGAGGCTACCAAATGTGAAATAAATAAAATACATGGGTATTCTTGACAGCAATGACGAGCTTACATGGACTTCACGCATGAACATGATTATTAACAAACCATGTTGGATGGCAGGTGGTGTGGGCAGGATGATGGGAGTGCCAATCAAAAGTAAGAAAAATTCTATTTAGTAGGGAAATTGAAAATAAGCCACTAGTAAAAATCGTACGCTAGAAAAAAAAGTAGTATAGTAAGCCAGATTTATGCTTGAATGAAACGACTTAAGTGCGTAAAGGCGGCAACTGTACTGTACGATTTTCGTTGATGGCTAGTTTCCAATTTCCCTTAAATTGTAGGATTTATGTTGTATCCCAATGTTACTAATTCTAGCCGGTTGAAAGATGTTCACAGGAGGACGCAGTGATAGTCTGCAAGGTTTGGAGAATACTGATTTTAACAGGTTGAAAGATGTTCAAAGGAGGACGCAGTGATAGTCTGCAAGGTTTGGAGAATACTGATTTTAACAGGTTGAAAGATGTTCAAAGGAGGATGCAGTGATAGTCTGCAAGGTTTGGAGAATGCTGATTTAGCCAGTTAAAAGATGTTCAAAGGAGGACGCAGTGATAGTCTGCAAGGTTTGGCGAATACTGATTTAGCCGGTTAAAAGATGTTTAAAGGAGGACGCAGTGAAAGTCTGCAAGGTTTGGAGAATATTGATTCTAGCCGGCTGAAATATGTTCAAAGGAGGAGGTGCAAGGTTTGGAGACAACAACCTGCGTTACAAACTTGACCGGTGCCTGATAATGTTATAGTATAACCTCAAAACTTAATTTAAGCTTTTTGGCTGTGTGAAGTCGCCAAGCTCTTTCGCCAAGCTAATCCCACCGAATAATAGTTCGAAGGTTACATGAAATGTCTGAAATTGCTTACTGTGTAATTTTCACTGATTTTATTTAACGTTTGGTGTCGTAGTCGGTGGGATTAGCTTGTCAAAGCAGCTTGACATTTGATGTCACGACTTCACACGGCCGAAAATTTGGGCGGGAATCCTTAAGTTTTGTTCTGGGGTAGATATCAGATCCAAATTGACGAATTCTATTTTTTTTTAATTATGAGATGGAAACACCAATCTAGTTTTCTGGTCCATTTTTTTTTGTCTGTTTGTGACATTTTTCACAATCAGAACCGGAGCAGTCACAATCTTGAACCTGGCTGACTAACCTGGTTGCCAAGCCTGACCAACTTGGAGATCCTCACACAATTAAGCTGTTCCAGCGCAAGAGAAGCAATCTTCAGGACTCCTTCTTTCAGACTACTGTTCGTGTTGCACAAGAACTTTCAGAAAAAGGATAGAGAGCAGCAGCAGCAGCGACCAAAATGATGTCACAAATGTTACAATGCAGCAACATCTAACCATGCTGGGACAAGGAGGCGAGGTGCACAAGATGCTTGGGCACGTGAAAAGTAAGGGCGCGTTTATGCAGCGACTCTCCTTTGCATTCTCGCAGCTAGAACTCAATCGCGATGGCAAAGGTGACATTGCCATGGTAACAACGCTAAATGGATTAGCTAAATCCGACATCGTTTGAGTAAATACTTGCAGTCTTATAATCCGTGCCAATAATATAAAGAATTCCTCATGACGAAGCAATTTTCCCAAACGCTTCTGAACTTACGTTATTTGCTGTCTTCGTTGTGAGGCGGCAGACATAAAACAGCCGCCATGTTGGAATTTGTGATTTCTAGCTTCTAGCTGCGAGAATGCAAAAGCGAGTGGTTGCGTAAACGTGCCCTAACATCTTGTTCGAGTTAGAAGACCAGCGAAAGGATGAATTCCTTGTTGAGAATCAAAGTAAAACGAGCCTGGTTTTTCAACCTGAATCTTCAAAGTTTTTAAAACCATAGGGTGCCGAGTCTACAATTTGGGTCTTCCGGCCGACAAGATTACAGGACTTTTAAGTGTTTTCGGGGAGGCCAGTTGAATTTATTTCAGATTGTTTCCCAATGTTAAAATGTGCCAATATTGCTAGATAAAGTGTTCCACCATGGAAGCCAAAAAAACTAGGAGCTATAGCGACTACCTAGTCACATCCGGTCTTCTGCACAGTTCTGCTACTACCAATAGTGACGCACACTTCTCTATCACGCATTGCAACGGCATTTTAGGTGTAATTGTCAGCGTTTAGGCCTAATTTACAACTTTCATTTCGTAAGTAGTAACTGACGGAGATTTGGATTGTATACAGTAAGCCTATTCATTTTTGCAACACTGTATGCCTCGATTCGGGCACACTGTAACAGTGTTAAAACGTAATGCGCAACGTAGCCTATACGGGTCAGTGATAGTAGGGAAGGGACAGGAGAAACGCTGTTGAGAAAGCCAGCAGCGACTCGTAGCATCTTGACTTTGCCATGGTAACGTGATTTTAGGCTTAATTTTCATTTTTTAGACCTAATTTTTTTAACGGCAATTTTAGTTTCGTAAGTAGCAGATAGGCCTAATGGAGAATTTGGTTCGACCGTAAGCCTATTCATTCATGCAACAATGCGACGACTCATTTACACGAAGCTAAAATGTTTTTGTTTTTTACGGCTGCGTTAACACAAATCCTTAGGATTTCAATTCGACGATGAAATGTTATTATTTAATTTAGTTAAGTCGAAGAAGTCTATTAGCGATAAGGAGGTAACGATGTTTTAATTTGCCATGTCATTTAACTAACTAACTAACTAACTTTTGACTCTAACGTTGTAAACAGTGGTCGTCTCTATCTGGTACAGTTGCGAAGCTGAAAAAAGTGACGGACGGACGGACAAAGTCGTTGCAATAGAAGACTGAAGCAGAACAACACCATTCGTTTTATGACAATCGGTGTCAAACGAACAAATTAATGACTGGGGAAAATATAAAACCAATTGAGGACAAGCTACCGGTTGCACTTGAAATCCAAACAAATACGATACAAATCAAAACGCTTTAGTGTTGTCCTACAAAAGGAGCAAACAAATCTACTACGCAAGAATTGAGCTGACACACGCAGACACTCAGTAGTGTGTTGCTATCAAGTAATATACAGAGCATGACATAAATATGTATTTGTATTGATCCTTGTCTTGGCAGGAGCCAGTAGCAAACCCCTCTCCGTCAGTCGGGTCGATACCAGCGCAATGGCTTCCTGCGCATTCGCACAACACTCCACCAAATCCTCACCAGCGAACCACAACGCAATGTCGTCCGCATAGCAGACTACATTAGACGTTTGACTTATTTCAAGGAGGACTTCATTAATCGCAACTGCAAACAGGGTGGGGCTCAAACAGCTGCCCTGAGGAAGCCCACGATCAGAAGTGGCTTCATCCGACCAGAACCCGTTCACTTTGGTTGCAAACCGCAGATTGCCCAGAAGAGCTGCAATCACTCCAATCATCTTCTCGCCAACCCCCATCTCTGTCAAACCGGAGCTGACCCAGTCAACACTGACAGTGTCATATGCCGCCTTGATATCCAAGAACAAGGCGACCACGACATGCCCATGAGACCAGGCTTCGTAAACCCCTGACAGGAAGTACAGAATCACATCTTACGCATTCCTGTCAGCCCGATAACCAAACTGAATCGGAGCAACACAATTATAAAATTCAAGATGCCAATCCAGGCGGCGAACAACCATGCGCTCAAACGCTTTCCTCAGGCTGGACAAGAGTGACATCGGGCGATGGTTCACTAAACTGGACTTAGTAGTGCCTGCCTTGTGAACTGGAACAAGAACCGAGTATAGCCACGAATTTGGGACCGATCTATGATATCCTGAAACAGGGCAACACAGTCGCTGACTGCTTCCTGCGTCAAAGCGCGAAGCACAGAGTATCTCACCCCATCAATACCAGGGGCACTGCTCTCCTTACACCTTGCAAGGGCAGCATAGAACTCACACTCCATGGAAGACCCGTTGGAGACGGACCTGCCCTGACCCTACTGCTGCGCAGGGGGCACACGCCCTTGGGGAGTGCATAAACACTCGCAAAACGAGCATTCAATGCATTCGCCATGGCAAATCCATGAAGAACAGCATGAGCAGGATCGTCTGGGGAATACACCCAGGTCAAATCACCATGTATCTCTGTCTGGTTAAGAATCCTCCAGGCGACCCCCAGAGAAGGAGCCCCGCTGACACGTGCACACGCGCGGTTAGCATAAGTCTTCCGCTCTGCCCGAATTATGTACGCAGATTCTTGGGAGATACCCTGATACACCCACCAGGAGGTCCCGCTCGGGTGCCTCTTCCACTGTCGGTACGCACGCTGCCTATCTCGGACAGCCACAGTACACACAGATGTCTACCACCTGGGATAATATTTGGGTGACCGACAGACAGAGGTCCGTGCCGGACGCACATGTTCAGACATCCACCCACTAAAAATCCCATTAGAGGCTCTCGGCTTCTTACAAAGCCGCCGACTAGGGCACTTACTGCGAGAAACAGGTGACAGCAGGACCGGAAAATGGTCACTGCCTCTCAAGTCGTCCGAAACTTCAAAACAGAAACGCTTCACCAGGTCAGGAGTGCACAAAAACAAATCCAGGGTGGACTCTTGAACCCAACCTTGACGCCACCGAGTGAACGTTGGAGAACCATCCTGCATAACAGCCAGTCCCACACGATCAATCGCAGCCGCCAGCCTGCGACCACATGAGCTTACACGAGTTGAGCCCCAATCAAAATGATGAGCGTTAAAATCTCCAGCAACAATGTACGGAGGCTGAAACTGTTGAAACCACGACACCCAAGAGTCCACTGGAACAATCCCAGTTGCATGCACAAATGCTAGGGAAACCTGGTTGAGCCATACTTTTACGGCACATGCTTTCAGGTTGGGACACTGCGCAAGCGCTTGATGCGGCATGTAAGAAACCGACCACTTTATGAAAATGCCAACATTGTTGACTGTTGTGACAGAATCGGCTTGAAAAGCTGCTGCATCAAACCTTCGTGCAGTGTTAATTTCTTGAAAACCCACGACCACTGCAAAGTGAAGTAGCTTTTCTATATCTTGAATTTTGCTTGGTAATCCTCTCACATTCCAAGAAGCTATTGAAAAGGAACCAGACATGAGACCGAAAATTAGGTGCAACTGCTACTAAAAACACCGCAACCTAACCTAACCATCTCCTCCCCTCTCCTCTACACAATTGTTACCAGTGTCATGACTTAAACCACTGTGAAATTCTACATCCACGTTTAAACCCACTCCCATATCAGTAACATCAATATTCATATTGCATTCATTACTCTCAGTATCATTACTCATATTACATTCAGTACCCTCAACATCATTGGACTCGCCGTTTTCTTCACCAGACCTAGTGTTGATACCCATTACCTGACGCTCTGTCACGCACACGATCACTGGTACTTCACTATCACTATTAATCACCGATTCATCATTATCAACACACACATTAGCAGCAATTCCAATTCCACCCTCACTGCTCCGACCTCTTTTGCTGCCTCTCTTTTTCTTTGGTGGTGGGGGAAGCACTTTTTTGTCATATTTGTGTTCAGCGACAACCTTCGCATTCGCACTGAGCAACTCGCTAACTTCACCAGTAACTACCGCAGTTGACTGGGCTCCCACTTGATTGGCACTTGGCCCCTGCAACGCGCTCGCCTGGACAGGACAGACAGCACTCTGCTCGTTGCTCGCCGAGAAAGAAGTCGCATCACTGCGCATCACTGGCACAATTGCTGCTGGTTTAGCAGGTCCGCCACTAACTTCTTGTCCTTTTGCTCCTGGTGCAACTTCCCGAGCAACCTCTGCTTGCGCTGCTTTCAAATGAACACACAGGGCCCGTGGGTCACTGTATCCGCCACAAGTATCGCAGGCAATACTGGCGCAGATGCTGCGGAAGTGCCCGCGTAACCGGCAACCAAGGCAAAGAGGCGCGTGCACCGGCACAACCACAAGTGAGGGTACTCCTTTCACCAACATCACATCCAGAACATCAGCGATCGTTTTGAATGGTTTGAGCTTGAATTTAATCACCCTCACTGTGGTGTTACAAACAGCTTCACCTCTGATCATCAATTTCTCAAACACATGGGACTCTAATCTCCCAAACTCTTGCATCGCAACCGCCACATCTTCTATTGACACACTTCTCGGCAACCAGTGCAATCTTGCCTCAATTACTTGGTCATGCAGGTCATATATTTCTATGTCTTGTCCATTTATGGCGAGGCTAGCAGACGCAAGCTTCCGTTTCGCAGCCGGCAACGCTAGAGTTACTTCATAGGCCCCACTCGATCGTAGGGGACCGAATGTCTCAACTTCACCACGTCCCACAATGTCTTGCACATGCAGGAATATTTGGGACAAAGGGTACGGTTTCCCAGCAGCAAGGCACAACAACACCAAAGAGCGGGTCATATCCACACCTTGAAGACTCCCTTTGTACAATTTCTGTAATGACAGCAGCCTCCGGGTGCGGTATCACACTGGGAAACTCGGCCTCGATTCACTATGTGCAGATTCGACGTCATCTGACTCACCATAATTCTCCTCTTGACTGGCTACTTTAGAAAAAAGTCTTTTCGCTGTTTCCAGTGCATCGCTTTTGTCCTCCGATATCTTTCCACTCTGATTTCCTGGCATTGCTTGCTTCAACTGATTTGCACCCTTGCTACTCTTGCTATGGTCGCCATCTTGTTGATTGTGCGAATGCTTACGAGCCAAGCCTGCAGCAGTATCAATCCCAAACTTACGAATATCACTCACGGCGATTCCCCTAACTTTCGCTGCTAGCACCACTGCATCAAACACTTCATCAGTTACCACCCCCGTATGTATATCACTGGAGGATAATACCTTCAACTGTACCAAGCTGCGAAGCAGATTGTCCACATCTTCCGCCATTGTAGGCTAACATTCATTGTTTCAATTGACAACCACTATGTCGTCTACGTCACATTTTGACTCGTTCAATTATTTACTTAGTATCAATTGTTTTGTCTCCGTTCTAAATTTGAAGGAAATCGTATGATAATAAGCCCAATTTCAAAATGTCCACCTGATTTCAATTACGCGGCCACTAGAGATTACTACGACGATGGCACATTCATACTTTCAAATAAATGGATTTGTTATTCTCCATTTTCCATTTGTAATTTTCAATGACTTCTCCAATTTCGCGCGGTCTGTCTAAAAGAGAGGGATTAGCCTCTCCATTTCGACCAACACAAACTGATACGCTGGTGCAAATGCTCGTTTAAAACGATTGCATTGCTGAGCGGCGACGCTAATGTAATTTTGTATCGCTAAAGAGTCAAAATGTGATGCGACATCGCTCACTCCGAAACGTGTAAAAGTCGAGATAGTTGAAATTTGTTTCTCGTCTCGATCTTGCCTTCATTTATCTGACCACGAATCGACTTACAAATGGGCTGACTTGCAAACGGGCTGTCTCGACCTCGTCTCGAAACGAGGATAGAGAAAAAGTCCCATTTGTGAAAGCCGAAACTTATCTCTCATATCTAACACCGTCGGAAGCTCTTGCTGTTTGGAAAAAAAAGATCATATGATACTAACTTCAGCATCTTTCAACTGAGGTGCGACACACTGACCGTGATAAATATTGGGAAGGGAAGCTATCGCCTAGTTTGCATTCTCTAAGTTTCAACGGTTTTGGTGATCGGTTGCAGTCCAATCAAGATTCAAGTGCTGCAGTGCTGTTTGAGTCAAACAATTCCATGCTTAAAACTCAATACGGTATGCTTACGGGATCGACACGACAGTGCAGAGGCTGCTGTATAGCCAGATCGACTCAGAGTGCTCCGAGTAGTGAACAATTCACAGTATCCTCCCTCATCTACTCTGCTGACTGGAACAATTAAAGTGCAGTAGAAGTGCACTTTTGTGCTGTAACATATACTTGGCCGGGGCAATTCCATGAGCCCATGGGAACAATCAGCGAGGCATACTGTCAAGATGGGCCTTCCACCCATTGACCGCCACATAAAGAGGATCAACGTGAGCAGGGCGTTCGACTTGGGGACAACACGATTGATGATACAATTTCTTCGGACTATCAAACTAGACTAGTCAACCTGTTACTTATATGGATGGCCTTTAAAGGCACCCGCGCACACGGTGACCAGGTCGCTGCAGCCAATGAGAATGCTTAGGGTATATGTAGCAATGCGCACTTGGCCGCGGAGGCCAGACAGCGGCCACTGGGATCCCGAGCGGTGTGCAGGTGACCACAGGGCGACCATACTTGCTCTGTGTTCATTTTCCACCACGTGATCGAGATTTATCAATGAAAAACGGACATGGCCACGCAAGCACAATGCTGTGTTTTGGCCGCGACGACCACTGGCCGCACGATCTGCCTGTCCAGTGCATGGGGGTCCTAAAGGTACCTGCATCTAGTTGCTTCCAACAGAAAGTAGGGAAATACCCAGCACCACAGAATTAAAAGTTTCAATCATGACACCTCTAACCCTGTAACTTGTCGTTCTTCCTAAGACAAGTTCTTCAATGAAGGCAACAGGTGGGTGGCCTGTCACTGTACAGACTCCAGGGTTACAACATCCTTTTCAAAATATGGGTTCCTGGCTTGTGCGCAATACTCCAGTTTGGGCCGAATCTGGGAAGTGATAGGAGTCACAAAGAAGAAGCACTGAGGAATTGAAAACACCGGTTGATTTGCATCAGCACGAAATTTGCACGTTTAGGGGCAGTGACGCACTGATCTGCAACCTTCCAGTCATCCGAAATGTTCACACCCAGGCACTTAGTAGAAGAAATAGCGTTCAAACGTTGCCCATTTATTCGAAATGTAGGTTGACAGACCCAAGCTGTAAAACCACACATTTGTTAACATTAAAACGAAGTCCGTTTTCGATAATACAGTTCCAAAGTCCATTAAGGTCCATTAAGGGAGTAGTTCCTTTTCAGCAATGCCATGGTAGATCTTGGTATCATCAGCAAAAAAGGTTACAGACTATGTAAATACCATGTATTGGAACATTATGAGGAGTAGCTCAATAGAGATTTGGCCTTAATATTTTGACCATGACCATAATTGCGAAAAAGTTCGATAGACCGTTGTTTTTTATGGGGCAGGGAGTGTGGGAGGGGGTGTGGTCCTGAAGCGCTTGCCGTGTTGACCCTCCCTGCATGTAACTACAGAGAGGAGCAGAAAACTAGACATGCTCATGCTCATGCTCCTGTCGATCTTAGCACGTAAAGAATTCACACAAAATTGTTATGTCGCTGTCAATCCAGGATTGAGCGGTTGACAGTGCTGTAAAACACGGATGTTACCATTTAGGCAACCATTTGAAGTTCGCATCCAAGGAATTTAAATGTAGTTTCTTTTCCATGTTGCAACCAAAGATTTCAAGCACCAATGGCTTACACAATCAACTATGGTATTTAGATTTATTGTAAAAGTCTGGACGAACTAAAAGCTGAACTGTAACAAAGTACAGCATAAAAAGTTATTTACGTTGCCATGGATTCCATAACAACAGTGGGATGCACGATAGAATTGAATTGAATTGCTTTATTGGAGCCGTAAGAGGCCACTACGCCATACACCACGCCTAACTTAAGCCTGCAACCAGACCAGATACGGCACTGAAATACACCAGAAAAGGACGCTGAGCAAGTAACAGTAACATACGCCAAAGAATGCACTCTTAAAACCGAAACAGGCTACTCTCTATGAACTACACTACGTCTACTACACTACAAACTAGAAACACTACATACACTATGCGCCCTGCCTAATACCTATAAGACCCCCACAAACAGAAGATGAGGCTAAATACACTGCTTCGATTCCACACAGAAGACAGCCAGGGCTAGGAAGCGACAATACGCACCAACAGCAGGGTGGGGGGGGGAACTCCAAGAACCGCAGCTCAACTCGGACCGGAGGTAGACAGATATTTGCTCTTAAGAGCTTCCAAGAGGAAAGAGGCAAAGAGAAAATGCTCTACAGTTTCTCCGAAGCACCACAAAGAAGTAGCCCAGCCAAAGCTAAAAGCGTGACCACGAAGCAAACAATGGACAGTCCCTACGACGGGACAAGGCATCCCTTCTGTCGTGTTGTCACTTGTGGCACGACAGGTTAGCCTAATCACTAGCTGTAATCCTTCCCATTGAAGCTAGGGATACTAACAACACTTGCTTACTGCCATAGTTACAGTGTCATATCTATGTTGTTACATTGCCATACTGATATGGTATTTATTAAGTATTGTTTGCCATACATATACTACCATGTGATCAAGTTAACATGTGACATGTAAAGTTTATAAAAGAGCCATGTGCTATTATTAAACGTCTACAATATGCTAGCCCAACCATGTGTATAAGCAACTTATTATTAGTCCAGGTAGAACCCACGAAATGCCATTAAGCAAGGCATTGTAATGATTGTATCACTAACCAAGGTACATTACACCCACCCGCAGAATCGGATTGGCGAGGAAAGGGTGCCTGTGCCATTTGGAGGAATGAAAGAGGCGTCGTTTTTGTATGAACATACTAACGTCTGAAGTGATGTACCAGACCCGTGCTAGGTGGTCTGGTAAAGTGCTGTAAACTCCGCATGCAAAGTCCCAAGGGCGAGTCCTACAAGCTCTTGCTTCTTTGAATATCTGGCTGTCATTTCTGGATTCAGTGTCCACTTTAAAAAAATATCTTCTGTATTTTAAGGATTGCCTTTTTTGATGGATTTGCATATTTGTATTGAACTTTTTTCTTGGCTATAAAGTAGGAGGGGGGGGGAGGGATAAGAAAACGGGTTGACAAAGGAAGTGAAGAAAAGAGAGAGAGAGAAGGAAGATGGGGTCAATTTGTGCCTGAAAGGAATAGTCACCGGCCAGAAAACAATCCGAAATAGGGCACTCACTTTTCTTTGGGGTAAAGAAAAGTTCCCAAGGGGTGCCAGAAGTGTGGGAGCCAAAGGACGCCTGTGCCATGGCACAATGGCGCTACGGTCAGTCCGAGCCTGCCTACCCGACAATTTCCCCAAAAAAATAAGAGACACCCGGAGGGATGGATTTCAAAGAGATCCCTGCCCATCGCGGCGGCAGCCCACTCATAGCTCCACTGCTTCCGCGCCACAAGCGAAACAACAGATCGGAGATAATATAATAATAATAATAATAATAATAATAATAATAATAATAATAATAATAATAATAATAATAATGATAATAATAATAATAATCTGTTTAGCCCGAAGGACAAGGAGACAGGCAGGGCTTGGGGCCATGAACGCCGTTTCTGAAAACGGTTAAATTAATATGCTCGTTTTAGAATGTATGAAGGGGTAGCCTGGTGACCAAGCGTCTGAAGGCAGAGACAGAGGGTGCGGACACTGTGTCCTCACCCATCGAATTCCATGGCTCGATCACTCGATGAGCGAAGAAGTTTTTTCCTAATCTCAGTATGTGGAATACCACCGGAAAGCTTGAGGGAGTGACCCCGAGTATGGGTTGACGTCGACGAATCAAAAAGTGGAACATCGACAGACAACAAACCCCTAACAATTTTAAAGGTCAGAGTTAAATCTGGCCAGAGACGGCGTAACTCCAAGAACTGTAGGCCAAGCCGGGTCAGGCGATCAACATGAGAGACCTCAAGGAGACCGGGTATACCACGAGGACTCAAAGGCACAGCGACCGGCTCGCAGCGCGACAAAAACCCTTCCCTTGCCAGCTCATCAGCAACCTCATTACCATGTTAATAACCAAAAAAAAAAAAAAAAAAATGCTTTGCGGTCTGATGTTTTAGCAACAGTGAATTTCAGGGATTCTGCACGACAAAATGTGAACGAAGAAAGCAAACGAAAAAATTCTCAATTTGGCTAATGTAACGGCTGGAATTTATAGACGTAAAACACCTAAAGAAAAAAAGTAGAGATGCACATGTAAGACACATGTAAGAGTCCTAAGATACACGTGTCTACTTAACTGTAAGCAACTGAACATATATCTTATCATGTCGAGGATAAATCCCAATGCGGCCGAAATCTTTGCAAATTGTGGGAAATGTAAGGGCAAGGCGCAGGGATAAACAAAACAATTGAACGGGGATGCGCTGATTCAGTGAAATACAGCTACATTGCATAGATTAACATTGACTTGGGGAACAGCAAATGAAGAGGGATGTGCTGATTGAGTGAGCGAAGTGAACGAAAATCAGCGTTTTATAGCCAGTGTGCGCAAGAATGGGATTGAAGAAACTTAAGCATGTCAAGCATGTACATATAGTAAACCAAACCGTGTCAATCTGGTTGATGAAACGGCTAATTGGACAATGGCGAAAGTGAAAATTATCAATGAGACAATGTATAGACATAAAATTCCTCCAGAAATTAAAGGAAGACAAGAAGATAAGAAGGTGTGACCTATTTTACTTTCACAGTCCTATGAAAGTTGTGATCCACCGAAAACCAACACTGATATAAGAGAAGCCGCCAAGTCTCCAAAAAGGGTCGACATTTGAAGGTAGTGATATCATTCAATCAGAGAAAGGCCGCCAAGGTTCATCCTATTAGAAAAGTTAATCGCACCGAATAATACTTCGGACGTTAAATGAAAACTTGAAGATTGCTATCGTGAAACTAATAGTCGGTGCGATTAACTTGGCTAGTAGGATTAACCTTGACGGCATTTTCCTAGTTGAATGATATCACTGCCTTCAAAGGTCGACCCTTTTTGGAAACTTGGCGGCTTATCTTGTACCAACCAGTTTTGGTTTTGGGTGGATTAAAAATACGCACGCAAAATAAAAAAAATATACGGGCACAAGAACTAAAACTTACCCACAAACACTTACAAAACAAACGCCGTAAACAACAAAACGCCTACTACTTTGAAAAATTAAAAATAAACACAAAAAATAAACACACAATCACTCACACGAAATAGAACTAAAACAGAAACAAGTACATACGCACACATGTCAAACACAAATTGCGTTCATTTTCTGACATTAACAGTGAGTAAAACCAATCCTGGTTCCCTGGAATTGGAGTTCAAATTAGTTCTTTTCGTTCGAGTGAACTTTAATCCGTGTATTAGTTGTGTACCTTCACAGCTGTGAGTTCCGTAGTGATACGAGCTCTAATGATTTTTTTTCCTAAACGAGCTCATCTAAACTGTTTGCGTTTTTTCATTGGTTCGTTTGCACCGGCCTTCCATCCGGCCTTGTACCGGATTGTAGCTATAGTCAATGAATGGGGTGACTCTAAGCCACCTAAATAAAAGGCCGTTTCGACCCCGTTAGAAATGAAAACTAAATTATTAAGTACGGAGGTTTTTTTTGGAGGGGGAAGGTGGCACCATCTCTTGACACCAAATGACAATTTTGTGAAACTGGCAAGGTTTCCTATGTTTATCAACAGATGGCGATGCCCTGCAAACTCCCTAATTTCACATTTTTTTAGCGTTGTAGAATGTACCGTTGAGGTTGCGTTTTACTAACGGGGCTTCATTTGAATTTGAATTCAATTTGAATTTATTAGAGTTTAAAGACCTTATAGTCGTACACTCAATCCTAAAGCCTTAACCTAGGCCTTAAACCTAACAACCAAAAGACCACACCACACGGCAACAATGCTTGCAAGTATTGTCCTACACCACGACTTAGTTCGTAACTGCGTGCAATACCATTGTTGCCATAGCTTAGGAATTCCACCGTTCCTGAGAAAATTTGTCATTCCATCCAGGCGCCGCATAGGGATTGGGTTGGGACTAAACGCCAGCTATTCAAATGATTCTGTTTTGGATAACATGTAAGTAAAATTTGTTTTGTATTTTCAAGTTCAGTTAATCTTGTAGATTTTTGTCAGAGAACACTTTTAAGTCCGTGGCTTTTTTATTTTTTTTATTTATTTATTTTACTGGAAATTGAGCCTTGTAGCAATCTGGTTAGGCCTAAGATTTTCGAACGAGGCATAAGTTTGGCAACGTTAAGTTATTTATAAAATATTCATTAAAAACCTTAGCTGATATAAAGTTTTGCAACGTTTTGAGTTGGTGCAAATGAAACTTAAATTCTTCCCGTATTTAAAAAAAAAATTGAAGCCTTCTGAAGCAATCTGATAGTATGATTTTCGAACGAGGCTTAAGTTTGGCAACGTTTTAAGTTGATGCAAATGAACTTAGCGATTCTTCCCGTATTTAAAAACTATTCATTAAAAGCCTATTGAAAGCAAAAGTTGCGAAAGTTAAAATTTTGCTCGTTTTAATTTTGTATTAATAAATAACGAGCCACCAGCTTTTTAACGTTAGGATTGTTTCTTGCTTAAATGGATTTTTTTGTTTTTCGGATATCGTCCCATTCCTTTAGGAAACGGCGACACATGATCGGTAAATGAATAAACGTACACTTGTTTTCGACGAACCAAGTGTTTAAATTCGTTACAAATAGGAGGCACAGATTAGTCCTAGTGGTCTAAAGGATTTAAAACATGACACTCGGTTAGGTTCCATTTCCACCTATTTTTACATTATTTTTGTTGTATGCTACCTCTAAAAGGTATTAGTGTATATTTTAATACTACTAGAAGCTGGTTAAGTTTCCATTTCCAGCTGGTTTACCAATATTTTTTACAATATTTTTGTTTAATTATGCGACCTAAGGGCGTATACAAAAATTACTGGACGTGACTTTCAGGGTATTTACTTTTTTCCTTAAATGATATTATATTTATAAAGTTTAAACTTTTATTAGCCAAGTAGAATGTTTTTCGGAAGTCTTGCTGTGTAGCCCCTGTAACATTGTATGTTTTTTGTGCAATGATGCTAAGCGTTAACATCAACGCTACAATTTCTCTCGGGAATGCTTAACGACCGTCCAACTTGGCCTACTTGTTTCGTAAATTTATTTAAAACGGTCGTTTAGTGTGAAAGTTATTGTATCTTGTGTTGCATGCTAGCTTAAAAGCATTAGAAGTGTTGCAGTGATTTTTTTAAAACTTTGTTGCAGCTTAAATCCGAATTCAAGATGAAGTTATTAGGGTTGTGCGTTGCGGTCCTCTTGTTTTGTATTTGGATTATACCATATGGTAAGTTAACAAATTTTTTTTGTCTCAACCAGTTTATGAAATTTTTAATGCATAATATAAAATTTTTTTAACAAAAAAACTTACGCATTGGCCCTAAAATGTTCCATCTTCTGGTTAGGGCGGTATCCGAGCCGGCATCCACTGTTCACTCGTGGTTTTAGTTAAAAGGACGGCTCCGGGCTTGAGAAAAAGTTTGGGAAATGTTGAAAATGACGCGCGAAGCTTATACGCGAATATATTATCTCTTAAGGTGTCATTTCTTAACGTTTGACAATAGAAGTTTATTCGTGTGATAGCCGGTCGACAACAAGAAAACCCGATTTCGACCAGAACATTTAGTGAACGGAAATTGTATCTGGCCTATCTGGCCTAAGTTTTTGTTTGCGGTTTCTGTTATTTGGTTAGCAGGTAATTTGGAAAAAATCTGAACGTATCTGTATCTAATCTGTTAAAAGTTGGTAGTCGACTGAACTATTACCGATTACTCTCTCCTGGAGATTCTTGGCATAATGGCGGACACGTAACGCAGCGTAAAGGATGGTGACGGTCGGGAAAAGCTAAAAAGTTAAAAAAACGAGCTAAACGGTATTAAAAAATAAAATTTCAATTGCAATGAAGCGCCATCCTCTGCTCGTGAAGCAGACTCGTGAAGCAGACGTTTTTTCTTAGCGCACGTATGGTTTCTTTATACGCTCGACAGAAAAAGTGTATTTTTTATTTTGCAATTCCACTTGTATTTTTCACTTGTGATTCTGTGGGTAAGGTATTTTTTTAATAGTAGCGAATGGGATTTCCGTATATATGCTCCGCCCGTTGTTTTCAACGTTACCGATGTTTGTGGTTTATATGAGTGGACTCGTCTGGTCTTAATAACCTAATATTTTTTTCCTAGATTCAGAAGCTCTGAAATGTTATTCTTGTGGGGGTAAGTTGGGTCCTTGCGGCACTGACGAAGACGAAAAGGTTTGCAAGCCACCGAAGGATAAAACCTGTAACGTCGGGACATGGGAAAGTAAGTTTTATAGAATTGTGCTGTAACATACTAACCTAGCCGTAAAATAAAAACACACACATTTTCACATTTTCACATTTTTCTTAGTTTAAAGCTTGGTAGAACAAATTACTTCCAAATTTGTATCGCTGTTTAACTTGACTGCTGAAAACCTTAATGAAAGATCCTAAGTCTTCAGCGGCACCTAACTAATGTGCCTCGGGCATTGTAACCATCCGCATGCTTATCTAACATTAGCAATTTTTTCCCATCCGATGAGTCGGCCACTGAAAGAATGACTCGGCGCCCGGTTAATATCCTCTTTTCGCCAGTAGGATAGGTGCACCTTGCCGATAGACTAGTTCACTCGAGTTTAGAAATGAAGAATTCAATAGAGCAGCGTCATGTGACGTCATATTGGCTACAAAAGAGAGCTGCAAGGGGCACTATAGAGTTAAAACGGCAACGGCAACGGTTAGAGTGCTTCGAGAGCAATTTCGTAACCTTAAAAAAACGTTTTCTCCAATCCCTTATGCTGCTAGGTTGTAGTTGGAAAATATGAAGATTCCACTTAAATGTCAGCAACTGCCAACAAATCGACAAAAATTGCGCATATAAGTCTTAAGAAATCCACTCGTAAAAGCATTGGCTTCAGTAAGACGCCCTCTTCCCCCTCCAGTGACCCTTGCAGCTATCCCAGTGAATTATTTCTGTTTGCATTAAGGATATAGCTTTTCCCGGATGTAGGCTTCAGACGCCGGAAAAATACAGCCTCGTCATTTCGCTGCCCAATTTCGACACGTCAATCTAAACCTGCATGTAAATAAACCTCCCTATAAGATAAGTCAACTGAGGTGAGCTCAGCCAAGCCAGCGTGAGCGCCTTAATTTGTGTCGTCACAAAGCGGAAGGATTCTTATTTAAAAATCACAATTTATAATTCTGTATAACTAGTTAGTGTATTATTTTGCTTCGTCGATATATTATAATAATTTAATTTTAATTTTTACTGCATTGTCTTTTAATCTTAGTAATTATTCGCAAACGATTAAAATTAGTACTGCGCGCACAGATAAAACTCATTGTAGGCGCGCAAAGGATCCTATAGGAACGGGGCGTTCTTAAATAACCATATTCAACAGAAAACGCCACACACACTTAAAACGGATTTTTAGCTAGGGAAAGACCTCTGGGGCCGTACTTGATGTGGAGGATCGAGAAAAATGGCGCTGGGAGGTAGTTTTTTTGCCCAGCTACTGATCAGAATAGGCTGCAGGCTAAATTTAACAAATGGGCATAATGATGCGATTTTTATGTTCTGTCGCTTTGTCGACGACGGAGGCGACAGCAGGAATATGCCAAGGTTCCTTTTGCAACACATTCTGGATAACAAATTTGTCCGGAATCT
>JAHWFP010030074.1:50541-70037 GCA_023313725.1 Lithobius niger
TAAAATTTTAAAACCACCACTATAGCTGTTAAATAATGTCGCGACTCCCGTACATAACGTGATTAGCTCCCGAACAGACCTCGGAAAAAATGGGCCAGTCGTGCCGGACATTTTGTCTACCCTTTAATATTGTTGGTCTGGCCATCTAGACCTCGCTAGTGGTCGCCGCCAAGTAACAGTAGATCATCCCATTGTAGACATCCGATTGTTAAAAATTGGTTGTTTATGATAAAGACGGGTCACTAGCAGACATGTGTCTGTTAACTGTAAGCAAAGATATTTTGGCATGTTGAGGATAAATCCCAATGCGACAAATGTTTCAAATTGTGGAAAATGTAAGGGGAAGGGTCGGAGATAAAAAATTCTTTTTCTTTAGAGAAAAAGATGCGTCAATAACTTAGTTTTTATGTTACTGTCTAGCTAGCTGTTTAGCTTTTTCCCATGTTAAATCGCATGGCTAGCGCAAAATTGAGAATGCCTACGTACCTGAACTTTTGCACACGGATGCATAGTGATCTGAGGATGGTTCTGTTGGTTTAGGGGTTGTAGGGGTCAGGACAAATGCGTGGGAGGGGTTTTGAAATTCGCCACGGGCGAATTTAAATTTCGTTTCTTTCCAAAGATTTTAAGCAACAATGGCTTAAACAATAAAGACTGGTCCTTAAATTATTGTAAAAGCCTGGGCCAACTAAAAACTAAACTGTAACAAGGATAAAATAAAAACATTAACGTTAACATTCAAGAATAAAGGGATGCGCGTTAGATAATGGTTACGCAACAATACGAGCATACACGAGCTAATGGGTTTTTGTTAATAACCCAAAAATAAATTGCTTCGCATTCTGCAACGACCTTTGGGGGTTTCTGCATGACTAAATGTGAACAAATCTTGAAAAATTAAAAGGAAGGTGAAGGGCTAAACAAAACTGAAGGGGATGCGCTTATTGAGTGAGCGAAGCGAACGAAATCGGCGATATTTAGTCGGTGTGTGCAAAAATTGGATTGAAGCATCTTCACCCAAAACCACCCAAAACCAAAACTAGAAGAAAAGTTTCCGAAGGTCGTTGCAGAATGCGAAGCAATTTATTTTTGGGTTAATCCTATTAGCCAAGTTAATCGCACCTACTAATAGCGAAAGTTAAATGAAAACTAAAAGATTGCTACTAACGGTAGCAATCTTAGTTTTCATTTAACGTCCAAAGTATTCTGTGCGATAGACTTAACTAATAGGATTAACCTTGGCGGCCTTTCCCTGGTGGAATGATATCACTACCTTCAAATGCCGATCGTTTTTGGAAACCTGGCGGGTTTTTCTACCAAATTTTAGTTTTGGGTGGATATAGTTTACTCGCCAAACGTCATTCTTGAGTCCATAACCTAAACCTTCCAGATTATTTATCTTTATTCTTGCATTACAGACAACCTCTACATCAAAGGTTGCAGCAACGGGACGAAATCTGGCAAGAAATGTGTGAAGGTTTGCAAAGGTAAAGGAACCAGCGAATGTGCTGCAAGCCTGCGAGTTGAAAGCTGCGGCTGCAACTGTTTTGGAGATCTGTGCAACAGCTTCGATACGTGTGAGGGTATGGATGACCGTGAAGACGGCAATAAGAACGTGGCTTGCAATTGGTTTGCCAACTGGGTTGTTCTTTCGATAACGGGATTGCTAGGAATAACTAGCTTGAAAGTTTAAATTCACAAGTATTTACGAGACTTGGAGAGTTTTGTTGTAAATAAAGGCCTTTTGTCATAAACTGCTTTTTGGTGCTGGATTTATTTTAATGTGGCACTTAACTGCGCTTATAGTGTTTGGTAGTTTTACGTAGTCTATATTGTTTCCCTTAAAATCTTGCAACAACGCATTTGAGCCGACGCTACGGCGATATCTTAATTTGCTGCTTTTTTGGGGTTTGGGGTTTTTAAGGTTTTAAACTTCACAACCGTGAACTCCCGTTTTTAATTCTAGTTCCGGGAAGTATGTCGTCGTCGTTGAACCAACACGGTGCTATGCAACTTGCCGGAATCGGTACCGTAGCTGAAAATTCTGGCCCCCCTGCAAGATAAAACGTGGGGCCCGTATGTTATTGCGGGGTGAATTCAAGAAATTTTGGTAGTTATTGGCTACATTTTTTGTGAATTATACAAAGAAAATTACATTTTAATTGGTTTTCTTAAAAGGTTTTTTCTTGGGAGGGAGGATAGTATAAAGGTATATTTTTGCTTGGCGAGCGTTATTTACATTCGAGTTGCTCCGACGCATTGTAAATCAAAACGTGAAATGCAAAACGTGAGGCACCACACAAAACTGCACGGTTTAGTCGGCCGACCACCCAAGTAATCATCGTAGTAATCAAGTAGTAATTTTTTCATTTTGTGTATATGGTTCGTATAGGGACGCGAACTGGCCAGCTCAATCATAGTTGACGAATCGGGTGGCGATGTAGCATAATATAGAGTCAACCGCTTCGTTTTGTAGGGATAGGGTGGGGAAGAAAGTTAGGAATTTTGACGATTTTGTTTCGACTGTGAAAAGAAAATATGTAGGTTTTGTTCGAGATAGCAGCTTGTGTAATAGTTTACAGAATTGTTCAAACTATTTAAAAAACTTAACTATTTAACTTTGTACATACATACTTACATACTTTAGATACTTTACATAAGTTAGATACTACTATTTTTAAAATGGTTTGAACAATTCTGTAATTAAAAACTCGATAAGCACAAAGTACAAATCCAAGCCATTTATGCTTAATAAAACCATTTCAGTTGATAGCAGGTTTTTAATAGGTTAGCATGAATAGACGCCGAAACACAACTGGTTCCAGTACTGGTATCCAGTACTGCATTGTGACTATCAGGACGGGTTTTGATGTCTTTCGTGCCTTATAACCTTCCGCCTGCCTCGAAACACCCACGCGACGATCACTTCCGCGCATTTACCACAGCTATAAGGTCAACTGAGACGGTAGCTTCGTTCCTCGCAGCGAAAAACATAGCTACTGACCCGATTGGCCTTGTGGCTAATAGTCCAGCCAGCGTGAGTCTGCATGGGCTGTGTCGTCACAAACCGGAATGATTCTCGTATTTTAAAGTTATAATTTATAATTTTCTAGGCTACCGTCTTATAATTTTGCTTCGGCGATCTATTGGAATAATTAATTTAATTTTTACCGCATTAGTGTATTAGATTTTAGATCTCCTGGTAATTATTAGAAAAGTAGATGTACACACAGATGAAACGTCATGATTATTTTACGCGCGAAATAAAAGTTCCATTTAATCCAACAGAAAATCTCCTAGACGCCACATTTAAGAAGGATTTTAAACGGTAAGGAAATACACCTTTGGGGCCGTACTTGATGTGGAGGATCGAGAAAAACGGCGCTGGGAGGTATATCCCTTTAACTGTGCTCCAGGAATAACTACAAAGAATAAGGCTTATTTTAAGCTTCGATTAAATAACATGCATTTGAAGGTATGTGGGGACAAAAATTGGCGGTTCTACACCCTGCATTTTTTTTAACGATTAAATATTAGGTTTATTTCATGTAATGGCGTGGCAGAAGAGATTGAAATCTTACGATCTTAGCTCATTGACAATTTCGGAAATTTTGAAAACTAGAGCAAAGCCCTAGTTAGGTTTTTAAGGCTTGGTAAATCACTGTTGCTCAAAGGGTTGTGTAGCAAGCCGTAACAGCTTTACCGATCTGCCGGACGGAGCCCTATGTTTGCAGCACCCGTGGTCATGCATCCAAGTATCAATCGTGCCCAGTGCTGATTAACTACGGTGACTATTGCTGAAAGGGTTTTGCAGTGAGCGTTAACCACTTCCAGTCATCTGCCCGACGGATACCCTATGGTTTAGTCGTTTCTTTGCAGTTTTTAAAATCTTGAAAGTCAAAGCAAAATAATATCAAGTGTAATATCACACACAAATTGCCACAGCAAACGGAACGGAATTTTAAAACAATCTGGTGACAATCATTAGTGTATTTTCTCTGTAAATATTTTGGAATGCATTTTAGAAAGTATTAAAAGAGTAATGTCACCAGCATTTTTGTAATTGTTAAGAGGGCAGCACTGTCGCAAAGCAAAAACAAAACTTGTTATCCCGCCAAGTTTTTCGGCCGTGTGAAGTCGTGATATCAAACGCCATTTCTTTCGCCAAGTTAATCCCAGCGAGTAATAATTCGAAGGTTAAATGAAATTAAAATTGCTTACTGTGCGATTTTCAATTATTTCATTTAACGTTTGAAGTCTTAGTCGGTGGGATTAGCTTGGCGTTTGATGACTTCACGCGACCGAAAAGCTTGGCGGGAATCCTTAACAAGTTTTGTTTTGGGTTAGATTACTTACTACTAACGCTTTTTTTGGTATTGCTACGGAGTTGTGCCCTTTTAATATGAACTTTTCTAATTGGTCAAGTGGTTCAGGGGTTGTCTTGGCAATTACTGAGATAAGCACACCAATCCAGATTTCTGGCCCATTTTTTTTTTGGCTTTCGTTTGATTTTTAGAGCAGCAGTCACTTTTTTTATGATAGCATTTCTTATTAGTACTGCAAACGAACGGATTAATTTAATGTTCGGTTTGGCAGTGTTTAAAATAATGTAAAACAATCAATTTGGTCGTTTGGAGCTCCCTAACCCCTGAACCACTTGACCAATTAGAAGAGTCCATATGAAAAGGGCAGCCCTACGGCAACAAGGGGGTTAAAGGGTTACAAGTGAGTTGCTAACCCCGGAGTAACACGCAGTTTTAACAGTGCGTTATATCAGCTGCCCTGCAGCATTTACCTGCATCCCCACTGTCCTGCTACCCCGATGTAGTTTTCTAGCGCGTCATTTGCAGGGCCTTCACAACGGGGGAGGTCAGATGGACCCTCTGTACCCAGGACCGGTCAATCAAGGAACCCGCACGGCCTAAAAATCTTTTTTTCGTAATGTTTTTTAATCAGGACTACGAGTAATATACTCGATTTTGTGCGTATTGTGATTTTTTTTATACTCCCAACAAACTTCCAACGGCAACGAGTTCGGAGCAGGAGCAGTGCAGTGTAAACCTGTCAGCATGTCGGGCGGCGAAGCCTTCAAACGTAAGCAGCCCGGATTAATGAATGAACCAACTCGTTAAGCACAATTGTTGCCGACAAATATAACTTAATGCACGGTGGTGACGTCACGCTAATACATCCCCATGCTAAAAGTATAGTCGTTATATACGGTTAATCTGAAAACCCACACACGTCACAGTGGGTTAATTTGGTAACCCACACTTTTTTGATAACCCACACTTTTTCGATAATCTAACACTTTTTACGCGGGTCTACACAACCCCTGCTCCACCATGTGACATATGACCCGACTTTGTAAAATTACCGTACACAACAAAAATGCAACCAGCATAAATAGGCACATTTACAACCTGCGACATTTTTCTCGCGTACTATGCGAGATCGCCACCCACGGAGAAATGGCCCAACCCGGCAATCTTTCGTTCCGACGGTACGAAAACTATGCTACTGACACTTCCTAAACACACCTAAAAACGTACGAGACTCAAGCGAATAGCGCATTTTATATACTCAACTTATTTAAACTATTAAAGTATTAAGTTTAACCGTTAAATCGACAAGTATAAAAATAGTTTTACCTTAAACACAAAGATCGGTATTACTCAGCGTCTGTCCCCTTCGGTCGGCCTTCATACAAAGGAAGCATCCAACCCCGTTTCTAAACCGGAACTTCCGTTCAGGAATTTACATAAGTCGCATGTAGAAAATCTTAAATTCTTGAAACAAGTCTTTAAAAAACTCTAATAACACGATAAATTAGCTCGACGTCACACCTTAGCATTAAAATACATATCCGTGAGTCCTTGTCGATTTAACGGCTATAATTGCTCTTGAGCTCGAGACGGCTAGTCCAAGATGGGAATGAAGGGACAAATTCGTGGGTTTCGCCCACTCGTGTTTCCCTCCACCCCCTCGATATTGGACTAGCCGTTTCTAGCTCGCGAGCAATTATAGCCGTTAAATCGACAAGAACTCACGGATATCCACTCCTTACAGTAACCTCTGTACCATCCGGGGGGGGGGGCACTGTTGTAATTAGTCCCAGGTCCGTGACTTTAATGCGGGGCCCTGGTCATTTGGGTAGGCTGGCTTATTTTAGTCAAAAGTGCATTGAATATTGAAATGCTCTTTTTGCTTCTAGCGGACGAACTGTTAAACCTAAAGGTGTTGTTTCCAATTTATATGCCCGATTAAAAAGAAAATCAATTAAAAAGCAGTAATAGTGATGCAGAAAACGCTAAAGCGTAGAGAGAGCGGGATGTAGAGTTACCTGAAAAAGCCAAATCCTTAAAATGAATGTAACAAGAAAATAAACATGTTACGCATTTCCACACGGCATTATTCGTTTTGTAACCTCGTTTTGTAACCTACAAAAAGTAGTAGTAATAATAAAAAAAATTGCATCATATTTAGTTCTGAAAATGGATAGAGAAAAAGAATAATGCATCAGATCAACTGGACATTGATAACACCTACTCAATTGAGTCACAAATAAATAAAATGCGGAGGAATGAGGGAGGCTGATCGAGACTAAAATCATTTTATGCACGACAGGAGAGCATCCCAGAAACTGAAGATGATTCAATGTAGAAATGGCGGCTGACGTCAAGACGGGTTCCTTGCAGTCCAAGTTCATGTTTGTTGGTACTCCTAGAAAAGAGAAAAAAAATAGTAGTTAGTGTCCGCGGCCTATCTTGAGTTCGCCCGAGAACGAACACAGATAATCGACTGTATGTATTTGGTGGCAGAGTGCCTTGTTGATATCCAAGATGGCTACAAAAACAATGGTGGCCGTCGATTAAAGCCGCCACCTCTAGGAAGACGTAGTCGCTCGTAAAATGGACTCAAGATACGCTGCAGACACAATAGGGTCAAGACTGAGACAACCTTTAAAAATTTGAAAAATCGACCTACATAATCACAGAGCAACCTGGCCTTAAAAAACACTCCAGCCAATATATGGTGGCTTAATTTAATTTAACAGCCTTATTCACGCAATGGACAATCATATCTACACCAAAACCAAACTTGTTAAGGATTCTCGCCAAACTTTTCGGCGGTGTGACGTAGTGATATCAAACGCCAAGCTCTTTCGCCAAGCTAATCCCACCGATTAATAGTTCAAAGGTTAAATGAAATATATGAAAATTGCTTGACTGCGCAATTTTCCATTATTTCATTTAACGTTTGAAGTCTTAGTCGGTGGAATTAGCTTGGCGAAAGAGCTTTGCGTTTGATATCACGACTTCACACGGCCGATAAACCTGGCGGGAATCCTTAACAAGTTTTGTTTTGGGGTAGATATTAGATATTTCCGGTCCAAATTGATGAAATCCATTTGTGTTTCTTAGCGACTATGAGATGGAAACACCAATGTAGTTTTCTGGTCCATTTTTTTTTTGGCTCTCTCTCGTTTTATTTTGAGGACAGCAGTATCTCCTTGCAAACGCAGATTTTCTATTTTTGATTAGTACTGTAGACGCACGGATTTATTTAAAGTTCAGTTTGAAATTGTTGAATAATAACAATGTTTAAAACCAAGTAAAACAATCAGTTTGGTCGTTTAGAGGTCCCTAGCGCCTGAACCACTCGACCAGTTAGAAGAGGTATTATACAAGAAGACAACTGTGATCTGTGGACCTTAATTTTGTACGGCATATGTGATAGCACATATTGTTGTTGAAAATTTGCAAGCTAAGGCTCGAATGTTCAATGGACGGCAGTAGTGGGGGGAGGGGGAGGGACCCACCTCCCCCTCCGCCCCCAAAAAGAAAAAAAATGTAAGATTTTGTTGTATGGCGAGAAGAAGGGTAATTAGTTAGGTTTATTTATGCTAATTTCTTTGGGTTTAAATAACAGTATGCAGTTTCTGTTACCGGCTCCCTAGTTTTACTCGGAGGGAAGAAAAAAAAAACACAACTACAACCACCACAAAAAAACGCTGTTCTACACATATTTTGTGACGAGGCCCTGTGGTAGTCAGAATGATCACAATGTTTAGGAATTTTTATTGTTGTTAGAAATAAATGTAACTTATAGCTATGGTCTTTGATGGGAATGTTATGCATGCAAACCGACTGAGGGCTGGTAATCGTGGCTGACCTGTAGATTGTTAAAAGTGTAAACATTAACACCCCCAATCTCATTGCACGAATGTGAAAAATAACTAGTACACTATGACGAGTAAGTACTTCAGAACATTTGTTTGTTTTGAGTTTCGTTTTGCCATTTCAAGGATTTTCATCTTTCTTGCCTTTTTTTTTTAAGGTTCCTCAGATCGTGAAAAACTCGTTAAAAAGTTAAAACTGAAATTTTGAATTAAAATGCAAAACTACCTAGTTGCGTGGCGCGGCGAAAAATTAACTGCGGCGGGCAGCGGCGGTGTGCCGAAATTATTTTTCATCAACAACGGCGTGCGGAATATTGGGAAAATCGTCGGCGGCGGCGTGGCGGCGCAAAGGCCGGCTGAGATAAGAGTTGATCCAGGAAGCAGCTACTATCTCAGCTGGCCTTGTGCATAGGACCGCGATCGTTTTTTTCTAGCATCTATCTAGCGAGCCTAACGTAAATTCCACATTGCCAATTATAGCATAATACACTCAAATACAATTTTTTTCGTTTGGAGCAGTCCCACTTACGTTTCATAATAAGTATTCACTAGTTTGTTAGTCCAGGTGGTCCAGAGTTGCGTCGATTCGTGGTCAGAGTTGCGTCAATTCGTCGGATCGACAACGACAGCCAATGTGATTTCAGAGATCACAAATACATGACGTCAGAGTTGGCGCATGCGCAGTCCAATTTATTTAGGAAAAGCGGTCTTCGGTGATGAGGAGGATTCATACCATGCTGACCTCGCTTGCTAGCGTATAGGAGCTTGATTAGGTAAATCAAGCTCCAAAAAAGGGCACATCTCCAGAGCAATACCTGTAAAATGAGCTAAGAACCAGCTTTATTCACCGCATGGAAGAATTTATTTTTGTTATACAAAAAAAGCGTTACCAGTAGCATCCAGTAGTTAGCAATTACGCAAATATCAACGTTATTCACGTCGTTTTTTCAACAAGAAAACGTTAAGCTGTGTCACTAACAGTGACTTTTATGTTGTCAGGCGACCAAAGTCTACCGATTTAACAAGTTTCAGCCTTTTCTGTCATATTGTTATTTATCCTCACATGCCTGAAAACAGCCAAACTACCTTAGCTGTGAAGACACGACGTGTCTAGTGGTCGCCAAGCTCATATACATATATATGTATATATATATATATTGTCTGGATTTTATCGTTAATCTTGGCGGGTGAACACTAGCGTGTGTCTTGATAAACCCACACACATTTAATCTGTTGTTTGTTTACTCTTATACGTGTAACGAATGTGGATTATGAATGTTTTTGATAGGCGGAAAGTAAGGCTACAAAACGAATTTCCTATGCTACGCACAGTGAGCCGAACTGATATGACGTTTTGATGCATCCCTTTGCTATACAAACTGCCTCAGCAAATCTACAAATGTCATTAAAAAATGCATTAATAATCGATTCGACGAACTTGAAAAAAAATTCGAACTTAAATATGAGCATTAAACAACCAAATTCGAGGAGATACTTTCCCGGACGACATGCAAACATAGTACTGAAAGCGGAAACGCAGCTTCGTTCGACGAAAAACTTGAACCAGGTTAAAACTGTCTTGAGGTTAAAACTGTCTTGTCATCCAGTAAAAGTGGGACACCGACGCTGCTGTCATCCCATGCAGATAGAATCAAGAGCGAAACCAAAACCACTGATCTTGAATTGGATGTTAATGGAAAGAAGAAAAAAAATCAAAATGTCAGAACTGCTATGAACCCATATGTTGACCCTCCATCACCAAACTTCAACCTACCACCGTTCGTTACTTTACGCCTGTACGCCAAAGAAGAAAAACTTCGAATCCACCCTGTGAAATCAAGACTGGCAAAAATATAAACCCAAAGAATTGTGACACTATACCAAGACTAGATAAAATTCAATCCAGTAAACACTGCAACAAGGGACATCAATAAGATTCACAATTGGAATAGTAATGAACAACGTGTGATAATTGGAGACTCAAATGCCCGTTCATTAAGAACAAATAGATACGAAAATTCCATAACCTGGACTATGCCGGGTTACACAGTACAGCAAATCACAAATAATATCCCACACATCATGAAGAACACAGTAGAAAAAGTACAAGTCATAATTTGCGCCGGAACTAACAACATCAAATTGGATTACCGCAGACGTAAACCACTTATCGGAAGCAGCAAAAGTGATTAGAAAGGTTCGACCGTTGTCAAAGATTACCTTCATTAACATAGACGAAGTGAAAAAAACAGTGACGACAATCATAATGTGGCTACTACCAATAATTTGCTACGAAATTTGTGTGTCGAGGAAAATATGAACTACATTTCCATTGACCACCAACTTTCGACACAATGGGGACTTATGGCAAGAGATGGAATCCATCTAACATTTCGTGGAAAAAAGGTCTTATCAAACGAAATTTTGCATGTATTGTATGACAAAGGAAACACTGTATTACACAATACTGTGCCGGAAAACGTGAAACTGTAAACGGGAAAATTGATAGACATCAAACTTCCACCCATGTAAACAGAAATGTCGTGCGAGAAGTTGACCCCCCAACCAAAGTTCTTATAAATGTTGCATGTTTGCTCTTAAATGCGCGAAGCTTACCTGCCAATATGGCAGATTTTCATTTACTTCTGTCGGAAAACGCATATGATTTAATTTTTATTATACTGAGTCCTGGTTAAACGAAACTTTTACTGATGCTATGGTGATGAATGGAAGCAACCTCGAAATCATTCGTCGTGATAGGGGTTCTAGAGCAGGGGGATTGCAGTGGTTTTTAAAAAGGGACTCAGCATTAGTGTAGGTCGACGTGCTGATGAGGCCGAGGTAATTTCAATCCAATTATCGGACTCAAAATTTAGCTTTATACTTTGCTATATCCCCCATGGTTTCAACGAAAATATGATGATTCAGATGGCAACCTTTATAAAATCTTCACTTTTACCTAATTTTACCGACATTGTGGTTGGAGATTTGAACTTATCTACAGTTGACTGGAAAACTTCATCTTCTAAAGATCGAGTACAAAATATTTTCCTTGACAAAATTGCCGAATGTGGCTTGATTCAACTAGTTTCAAAACCGACTAGAGGAGAAAATATTCTAGATTTAATCCTTACGGATGATGACCGTGCAGTTTTCATTGTCGATGTGCTAACCGAACTGGGAATGAGCGACCATAATATGGTTTCTTTTGAGCTTCACTTGGAAATTCCGCCTCCAGATAAGCGTTGTAACCAACGTATAAATTTCGATCTCCTACGTGATCTTTTGGGCAATTTCGATTGGGTCGATGAGTTGGTAGGCTACCCAACTGCTGACGAAGCTTGAGAGCACTTCTTGTTTATTATTCGTGAGTGCACTATCGACTGCACCAAAACTTTAAAACATAAAATAAATAGCATAAGATAAATAGCAAAAAACTAACCAAGCTAAAAAAAGAAAAAACTTGATGCATGGCACTGCCTTTTCACAAATAAAACGTCTAAAAATCGAGCATTTTATTCTGAATGCAAAAAAGCATATTCGAACTGCGTCAAAGATTTGGAATATATCCAAGAGTCAAAAATCTTGAGGGAGGGGGACCTTTCTGCCCTCTTTCGCTTTTATCGCCACAAAACTCACTCTGTACACTCTATTCCTCCGCTAGATGGTGGGGGGCATCCTTGCTACATGCCCTTTTGCTAAAGCTGAAGCGCTCAATGCCGAATTTTCTAAAAAAAATGGCGTTATGGATGATAACTTGGGTCCATCACAACAGTGTAGGAATCAATCGCGTAAAGTGAATAAATGTTCAGATATATTGTTCTCGATTACCGACATTAGAATTGCCCTGTCCCAAATGAAACCTCGCCACTCGATTGGGCCGGATGGCTTTTCCGCATTTTTCTACAGACAGATTGGCGAACAGATAATATGGGCGCTACAATTCCTATTTTCTTTTTCATTCTCCACCGGCAAACTTCCAGCAACTTGGAAAACAGCAATTGTGGTTCCTATCTTCAAAAAGGGAAATCCTACAAACCCTGGAAACTACCGACCCATTTCGTTAACAGCAGTGCCTTGCAAGTTAATGGAAGCAATTATACGAACGAAAATGATGCAACACATCAATACACATAATATTATCCTTAACGACCAATATGGTTTCCTCCCTGGTCGTCCTGCGGTGCACCAGCTGCTTATTGCACTCGACAAATGGTCTGAGGTACTAGATCATGGAATCCAAACGGACATCATACTTTTTGATTTTAAAAAGGCTTTCGAATCTGTAGTACATTCAAAATTAATCTTTAAATTAAACGAATACGGTTCTGACGACAAATTGCTTTTTTGGATCCAGGCTTTTATCACTGGTAGAACTCAACGCGTAATAATTGAACAAATACTCTCGGAAGCTACATCAGTTGTCAGTGGTGTCCCAGAGGGATCCGTCCTTGGACCATTGTTATTTGTCCTTTTCTTAAACGATTTAACTTGCCCTGAAGTCTCCGTCTCCCAAGAAAAATGTGCAGATGATTTGAAACTGCATGCACCAGTCGTTACTGTTGATGACTGTTTTAAAATACAAAAGAGCATTGACTCAATCTTTGACTGGTCTACAAATTGGCAGCTTTCCCTTTCACTTGATAAATATCAAAGCTTCTCATTAGGAACTGTGATGGTACCCCTTAATTATTGCCTTGAAAATACATATCTTAAAGCTGCTTCAAATTGCTTCAAGGATCTTGGTGTTTGGTTTCAGGCTGACCTGAAATGCACCACACATTGTAATTATATTGTATCTTTGGCAAATCGCCGGGCTGCAATCGTCCAGAGGAGCTTTGTGTCAGGGAATTCCGACACAAAACTTCGGGCTTATAAGGTCTACGTACGCCCACTACTGGAGTACGCTAGCCAGGTCTGGTTGCCACGATTGTTGAAGGATATTGACAAGATCGAATCGGTCCAGAGGAGATTTACAAAACATTTATCTGGGCTTAGTAAGAAACAATATCAACAGTGCCTAAGAGCTTTAAACTTAGACACTTTAGAATGTCGACGCCTGAAGGCTGACTTAATTCTTACATATAAAATTATACATTGTTTGCTACCTATTGATCTACTTTTTTTCTATGTTTACACTAACCCCAGGACTCGAGGAAACCATCTGAGGATAATTAACCAGGGGTTTAACTTGAACTGTAGGAGATCCTTCTTCGCTTTAAGAGTGATCGCTGCGTAGAATTCGTTGAGTGACGATATTGTCTCGGCCCCATCGGTTAAATCTTTCGGAAACTACTAAACAAGTGCGATCTGAAGGCGCACCTACTTCGTCCGGAAAACTGTCCGTAACATTTAAAAAAAATTTTAAACACATAAATCTTAAACTTGACGAGCATACTCTGCATATGAAAACGTATAAAATAAGTGAATGATTTTAAAGTTTTTGTATATATTTTTTTAAAAACCTTAGTGTGCTATTAGTGGTCCTCCATGGATCCTTGCATTTCCATTTTGCTTTTTAGCTGGAACAAATAAACATTTTTAATATTATATTTATATATTTCCCCAGTCCCCTCGCCTCTACCCTTAATTTTCATACTTTTCACTTATCCAAGGCCAAATTGTCTATTACTGCGCATCACAGGTCATCCCAAGACATCCAGGACTCCCACTGCAACTTTACGTGCTCGCCCGCTCCACGGACGCATTATTATTTGTCATTCCCCATAGCCTTGTCACTGTCCCTAATACCGACCACAGATGGCACCCTGTGCTCAAATTCGTTTGCTAATTTTTCGATCTCATCATAGTTCGTTTTTCATTGCTGCAGGCCTACACTTTACTTTATTGTTGATGAGCCTATAGAACTCGCACTCCATGCACTCACGCTTAACCCTATGGCTAAAACTACTTGCCTTACAACCTAAACCGTGGTACAGCCACAAGTCGCCGAAGACACGCAAGCTTTACACTCCATAGGCCACTACGGGTGCGTGGGAAAAGGGAAAAAGGGTGGGGGAGGAGGGGGGAAACAAAATGCGCCAAATCACCTGGTGAAGCATCGAATTGCCTTGCAAAAACCGAGAGTCCTTCTCAGGGAACGAGTACCAGGTGCAGAATGCGGCGAAACACCGAGGGCCTCACTCAAGAGGTCAAATCCCTCACCGAGAACAAGACGCCGTCCACCCAAAGAGGATACTCGAAGAGGAAGTGCTGGACCTTCTCGTCAGAACGGGGATGGACGGCAAGCAACTCGAGACGACCTGAAGGCAACTGTTCAACGCAATCTGAACACTCTTAAATTTAGCAGGAACTTTAGCAGGTGAAAATTAGCAGGACTGCAGGTAGAACCTGTAGAACGACACGTTGGTGAACCGCTTTGTGACGGATTTGTTATTAGGCAACGATTAAGCATTCAACCGTGCCATGAAGTTACCCCTAACCGCAGCCACATCGTGTGTCCACAGGAGCTGGGTGACGAGCCAAAAATCAAAGTACCGAACTTGGGTTTTGACCTGACATGCGTACCATCCACCACAAGCGAGCCATCCCAGACTTGCCCTTGCCGGAAGATCATAACCTCAGTCTTGGCACTGGACAACAGGAGGTCCCTCACAACAAATACTTAAGACCCCTTGCCAATTGCCACCTCAAGGGCAGCAACAACCGTCGGCAGGTCTTTCCCTGCGAGTCAGACAGCAACATCATAAGCGTAAACGACCACATTGACCAGAGCATTCATCTCAATGAGAAGCGCGGTGATTGCCACTGTGAAGAGCGTCGGGCTCAGACAACTGCCCTGTCAGTGTACCACACTCCAGACCAGGCACCCCCTACCCTCATAGCGAAACTTTGCTTCCCTAGTAATGCCATGACAGCTGCCTTCAGCTGCCTGCTGACTCCCAGACAATTAAGGGAATACCCAACCCATGATACGTCTACCATATCGCAAGTGACCTTGATGTCCAGAAAGACAGCAACTGAAAAACAATCACTAAGCCAACCCTTCCGAATACCGGACTCAAGATACAACACCACATCCTGAGCGCTCCGATTCTTCCGGAACCGGAACTGGGCATCAAAAAGCTTACCAGAGCCCTCTACCTGCAGACAAGCCTATTAATGACTATCCTATCATAGACCTTCTGCGCACACGAGAGCAGAGCGATAGGCGTATAACTCGTAACCGCTGAGCGAACCTTGCCCCTGCTAAGAACAGGGGCAAGGACCAAGAAGAGCCAGACGATTTGGACTCCAAAGTGGACCTGATTTGCGACGAAGAACGCAAAGAAAAAGTCAGCCTAGCTCTCGAAATGATAGTGTCTGTGGAATTGGACGACGCGAAGAAAGCCTAACAAAACGCTATTTGTTTCTAAATTGTCAGTAGAGATTCGAGGAAAGAATAGCGAGAAAGAGACAGTCAGCAAAAGAAAGGTGGTCCTCATTCCACCCGGAGTTGAAAAAGGCAAACTTAGAGAAAGCTGCAGCTGCTAAGAGAAAAGCTCGTGATAAAGAAACTGAAGAGCAAAGAAAGGCTAGATTAGGGAAAATAGCTGCTGCTAAAAGAAAAAAAAACTGCAGAACGAGAGAGAGACGAAGAAAAGCAAGCTAGGTTAGAAAAAAGATACGACCTCGCGAAGAAAAAAAAAACATAAATTATTCAACGCTCAACCAATATCAGGTTTTTCTGACAATTCATGCGGATATGAGTACAACTCCCACTAAATTCGAGTAAAGGCCGGGTCGAAAATTCGAATCAAATAAACCTTAGGAGAACAATAAAGTTAGTAAAAAATATGGAGCACTTAGCGCAAGTTCAAGTAAACCTGGACAAAAAATGCAAGTCCAGGTCCGAGCCTTAAGGAAAATAGAAAGATGGTGAAAAACTTGTGCTGAAAACTCGTTCAACTCGAATAAAACCGAGCCAAAAATTCAAGAGGGGTTCAAACGGAAATATAAAGTTAGTAAAAAACATGCAACACTTAGTGCTAACGCGAATAAGCCCATACCGAAAATTCAAGTCCAGGTCCGAGCTTTAGGAGAAATATAAGGTTAGTAAAAAAAATGAGCAACACTTAGCGGAAAACTCGTTAAACTCAAGTAAACCTGGACCGAAAATTCAAATCCAGGCTCCAACTCCACAGCGTAAATATGCAAAACTTAGCAGAAACTTCAAGTAAAGGGGTTGAAATTCAAGTGTATCGTCGAGGTTTATTGGAGTCATGTCACTAAAGAAAACCTCGACGTCACGAGATCACGTGACTTCCGGTTAGTAAAGTAAATGTTGACGTCACTTCCGGTTAGTAGAGCAAATCTTGATGTCATGACATCATGTGACTTCCAGTCAATAAAGCAAACCTTGCCGTCACTTGCGATCGATAAACTAAACCTTGACGTCACTTCCGGTTAGTACAGTAAACCTTCACGTCATGAGATCACGTGACTTCTGGTCAATACTGTAAACCTTGACGTCATAGTGACGGCATTTCCGGTCATTGCGGTAAACCTTTGATGTTATAACACCACGTGACTTCTGGTCAATACGGTAGACCTTGACGTCACAGAGGAGAGCAGGTGGATTTAGCCAAAGACGTGTAACCACATGCTAATTTGAGGTAACCAAACGCAAATGAGGTAGCCAAATACAGCCTTGTGCTGCCACGCATATAGCCAAACGCAAAAGAAGTAGCCAAATACAAACGTGTATTTGGCTACCGGGGGTGTCCTTGACCATGTCGTATTTGCCTTCTACTTTTTCTCTACGAATGGTGGACACTCATCATTTAACTTTTAGTTTTTCTTTATCCCTGCACCTTCTCCTTACATTTTCCACAGTTTGAAATATTTCGGCTGCATTGGGATTTATACTCAACATGACAAAATAGGAGTTCAAAGGTTTCAAAGGGTTTAACGAGCGTTAACCACTCCTGGTCATTTGCCCGAAGCCCTAAGGCCCTATGTCCAAAATAGGAGTTTAGTTGATCATCAACAATCTCTTTTAACAATCGTGTGTCTACGATCGGATGGTCTATACTGTTACTTGGCGGCGACACGACACACTAGCACGTGTCTAGATACAGATGATTTCCGTCCTGTTTATTCTTGGTTGTGTTCTTTACCTTAACCATCAAACGAGTTCGTTTTGGGTTGTTGTTGATGGGGTGTTGCTATAGGCCGAGACAACACATTAACCGCACTTGACAACTTTTGACGTTACGCGTGGATGTCACATCTCCCGGTCCGGTCTTACTAACCTGATGTGCAGCAGCAGATTTTTTTTCAGTGTATTGTTTCATAGTTTTGCGTTGTTAAAAGTGACATTATGGATACCACGATTTCCCGCTAAAATTAAACTAAACAAAAAAAACCTTATCACGCAAGAGCTCTCAGTCTCGTATCGTAGACCCAACCAAACAAACGACGATCGGCCAATGCAGCCAACAAAACAATGACATCGTAAGTTATTTGTTACAGTAGTGTTGACAACAGGAGTAGCAACTTTTGTAGAAAGCCTGGCTTATGTCAAGATGAGGCTGCCAGTCGGGATGAAGGTTTTGGTGATAATTTCTTTGCCAGTGTTTTTTGTGTCTATTGATGCAGGTACGTTTTGTTTTATTATGCTTCCGTTAGTTGAGATGACGTGAAAGTTGTCTAAAAAAAGTGAAAAGTCATTATACGAAATCCACACTATTAACTTCGTTCCGTTGATGCAACTCTTCACTGACGAGGTAACCACATCAATACACGACAAAACCAAAGAAAACCCACACCAGAGCAGCAACACCAAAACTGGATTTGCACTTCACTGAGAGCAAGTGATGAGCTATTTTACATAATGGCCCGATTTGTAGGCCGTAATTATAGCGTGTAAGTTTATGCTGTTTAACCTTTCGTGGTTATTTCTCTGACGCATACTGTTGGCCTTAATTAGGCCCTGGTTTGTTGTATGTATAGGAGCGCACGTAACCTGCGTGTTGACGTTCCCTATCTTCTGCACCCTTTACTCCTAAACATCTTTTATTAGAAAAAAATAAAAACGAATTCGTTTGAGTTAACGTTTAATTATAACCAAGTCAAAACAGGATAAGGTCAGGAATAAGCTTTCCTGTAAGGTTTCAGATACCATAATATTGTGCAATGTTTAGGTTGGTGTTGTATTTAACCCGAAATTTAACACGTATTTTTCTCTTCTTAAAATCCAAACCGTGGCAACAGTTATTTAAATTGGTTATTTGAAACGGTTATTCAAACCTTACAGTAACTGCTGGCATTCATTGGTATTTGGACAAAGTCTCAACGCATTTACGCAACATGACGTTCTCGCTCGCCGAAAGCTAGTCCATCGTTATTTATTTACCATGAGTTTCCTATTTCTAATAACGGGATACGGCAATATATAAACAGTTACACCAGCATGTAACTGTAAGCCTCAGCATGAACTTCCATGTTAAATGTCAAACTTTGAACTCCTATAGTCTCGCCCAGAATTGACATAGACCAACGAAATTCGGTATTTGGGGTGGTGTCGTAACTATTTCATCACATTACAAATTTTAATGACAACAATCAAACCGTTCGGCGTCCACAGCATGGCCATTTCTTGTTGTTGTTGTTCTTGTTGTTGTTGTTGTTGGGACTCTTTGCCCTCACCTGCAGACCGAACCACTGAACCGATTTTCAAGTTCTATAGCTTAAAACGTAAGTCTGGACAAGGCCTAGGGCCTTTCGCAGGCTATTTTAACGTAACTACAATATTCTTGACACGGAAAGCCAAATGGGCTAAAACATTTACTCTCACCTATACCGATTTCACACGTAATAATTCGTCGCGTGTTGTGGCCGTACCGTACCGTGCCGCTCCAAGCCGCTCTGCACCACGGCCACGTTCCCAGCGCGACTTGATTTCACACGTAATAATTACCGAAACGTGGCCGGCCACGTTTTTCGACTGCCCTCTGACGGTCAAGCTTGGAACCCAACTACAGAAACGAAATTAAAGCAGACCGAAGTGAAATTTCGGCAAATGTTCGTTTGGCCACCTCAACCGTGTACGGGAAAAAAAAACTTGTGAAAATGTTTTAAGGAAGATATAAAGATAACTGTCGTTTTTGTTTTGTTTTTCCTGTTGTTGTTAAATTATAGGTTAGGTTAGTCGCCTGTCAAAAAAATTCAAGGCAAATTTTGGCATTTTAGTTCATAAAAACTATTTTAAACTGATTTTTAACCAAGAGTTACCACAATTGTTTTTGTAGCGGAAAAAGTTTTTTGGCTACAATATAGGCAACAAGTAAAAAAAAATAGAGAACCGTACGTC
>JAHWFP010030075.1:9145-20943 GCA_023313725.1 Lithobius niger
TGCGTTCACACAAGGTGCGCCCTGCTATTCGTAAATAGCGTGTTACAATGCTGTTTGGCGGAATTTGATTGCTTGGAATTTCGACTTACCAGGCTAAATTTAATGAGTTGCAGAACTTGACGGTGAAAACCGTTTATCAATAAGGTGAATAGTGTTCCTTTAATAAACACTTCAAACTGTTTTTTTATTTCTTTGTTTTTTGAGCAGCACGAAGCTAGATTTTCATTCTTCGCTCACTCGTGTGTCTTTGTTTTATTACTAGTCTTTAGCTGTATTATGAGTATTATTAAAGTAGGATAGCCTTCAGGCAGGGAAATTTCACTTCGTTATTAATGGTAATTCTCACTTTTCATGTTAGCTTAATTGTGATTCTTTTTTTTATTACTAGCATTTGCTATATTGTGATTATGATTAAAAGCTATACGGGCTAAAGGAAGCGGGATTTTTTCCCATTATTATTGCTTCTCACTTTTCATTTTTTAGCTCCATCGTGTTTCTTTGTTTTGTTACTAGAATTTAGCTATATTTTTTTTATTTTTTTTTATTTAAAATTTTGACGATCCTTGTGTCAGCCGAAGCAATTAAAGCTTGTATGGCTGAACCGGCCCAATTTTGAGCATTACCGGATTATATTTAGAGAAGTCGAAATCTGGTAAAGGGAGGTGCCAGCCCGGGGATTTGATCCGGGAAACCTCCGATCATCGTCGGGGCCGAAAGATTGTCCAGAATTAGCCAGAATACATCTCATAGCCGCTGAGGGAGCATGGTAGCCTCTCACGCTACCCTGGTGGGGACTTTGCCAATATCCCCTTTCCAGGGGTTCGACCAGATCCGCAAACCTCCAGCAACCAGGCTGAGCTCTCTCACCGCTCAGCCACGATGACCGCTGATTACGATTACGATTTACAGCTAAATGATTATGACTAAGGACACGAGGATTTTTTTGGTCATTATTGCTTTTCAATTTTCATCTTAGCTAAGTTTTGATTCTTTTGGTTACTGCCATTTAGCTATATTATGATTATTTAAAGCTGTAATGGGCTAAAGGCAGGGGAAATTTGTTTGTCAATATTGTTGTTGGTGTCGGTATTGTTGGTACAGTGCCTAAAGTCTTTCCTAAATATGATTTTGTATATGTGTCTCTAGCCTAGGACATTCAGAAGTAGTTTGTGATGAGTTCGTGATTTGTGACGCCTGTCGGTCTTAATCCCTGAAGTCAGCTCGCATGCTCATGTGATGACTTAGTGAGTCTTATGTTGACTGGTTTGGACAGTACGCGATTGTTGTCTGAGGCAGTGGTGTTTTTGTGCTGTTGCTTGACAAAATTGGTGGTATGGAAGGTAGGCAGCAGGTAACAGTCCGGGAGAAACAGCCCTCTGAAACACACAAGTATAATTTGTTAGTGTGTAACGAACAGGTGTTGTTTCCTTGCGAGGAGTAACTTATCCTTTCTTCATGCTAGCTGGTTCTTTGGATTATATTCAGATATTTGATATAGAAAATGAACCATCCATCATTGGGTTTTACGACCAACCACAGCCTAATTGGAGATCAATGGCCTTTAAATATCCCTATATTATGAGAATACATATCACTCTGTTGATACTAAATGATCCACAAATGTGGTAGCAGAGCGCGGTTTAATGTGGCTTCTGGGAAACTTAGCAATTCCAAATTTGCATACACAAATCCAGCAACTGATTGAAAGGCAGTTTGAGGGACTGTGAAATCCAGGCGGTATTCTAGGAGGATAATACTAGGAATAAGCACGGTTTTTTCCTCACATGCTTGGGAATTGGTTGACAGTAATTCATGCAGCTACCATTAAGTGAAAGTATTCAATGCAATTACTGCAGTGTACAGTACAGACAAGCAGCACGAGAGCATGGCTGGTGAAATTCGTTCCATAACTATTCCAAAATTAAACCAAAATAATTATGAGATGTGGAAGCGAGCTGTAAATTCCTCCAGCACAAGAGAAAGGATTATGGATTTTCGCAAAAGGCACTGAATCAGAGTTGAATCCAGAGGAAACCAGAAGGTTGCAACAGGTATACCGCAACAGAGGAAAATAAGCCAAACAGCGAATGATCCTACACCAGAAATAAAGTTGTGCAGTAAGCCGCCTTTATGCAACCCTTACTTTTTGTCGGAGTGGCACGACTCGGTTTGGAAATGGCAACCCAGTTCGTCCCCAGATCTACGTCAGCGATCTGAGGACGAATTGAGTTGCCAGTTCGAATCCGGGTCATGCCACTCCGACGATACGTAAGTGCATAAATGTGGCTTGCTGTACTGCGTTATTTCTAGTGTAGGATTTTCGCTGTTTGGCTCGTTTTCCTCTATCCTGTAGATAAAGGCTACAAGAGATAGCTTTCAGTATTTGGACAAAATGCATCCAGAGTATTGCAATAAAGCAGTGACATTTGCCGCCATATTGTCACCAGTATGGGTTGAGGGCATAACTACAAGGTGCACTACATAAAAAAGGAGGGAAAAACATCGGAAGTGCGGATTTTTTAGGCTTAAAATAACGTTGTTTTCTCCAACAACAAAAATCGCGCGTTTTAGGTCTAAAAAATCACTCTTCACAGCATCGGCTTCAGTATGACGCCCTTCTGTTTCTCTCTGCAGTGCCCCTTGCAGCTAACCCATTAAGGCTCCAGCATAGAGTTATATACAATAATACTACGTCGTGTCACTGCTCTATACATGTATCACTGGGAAGATGGATTTTATGGGTTGTCGCGAGCACTGGGGCGGCAGATTCTATAGGCGTCTTGGTCCCGGCTGTACATCTCTGGCTTCTTACAGACCCGGGTTCGATCCTGGTGAAGGGAAGTGTTCGGGGTTTTTTCTCAGGTTGTTTCCCGCCTGTTGCGCGATGATTTCCTCCGGTTACTCCGGTTTCCTCCTTCATGCGGCAAAAAACAACCGAAATGATGGTGGTACCTTCTACTTAACATCATCCACTTGGGCCTTCAAAAAGCTCTATAGTGTCCGCGACCTATAGTCTGTTCCACATTATGTTTTCAGAAAACTAACTGTATGACGCTACGTTTTCTTCCACTACGAGTGCAAAAACATGTAAATATCTCACTCGTAGACTCTAACAGTAACTCTGTAGAGTCTGCAATTGTGATATCGACATGTTTTTGCAGTCGTAGTGCAAGGAAACGTGGCATCATAGAGTTAGTTTTCTGCAAGGATAATGTGGAACAGACTATATCTTGAGTTCTCCGCAGAACGAACACAGACAATCGATTGTACGTTTTTAGTAGCAGAGTGCCTTGTTGATATCCAAGATGGTTACAACAACAATGGCGGCCGTCGGTTAAAGCCGCCCCCTCCAGTAAGACGCGGCCGCTCATAAAATACTCGCAGGACACAATAAGCCTCTCTTCTCCTCTATCCTATTCTGTGAAGACTTTATGCTGAAGAAAGTTAGAGGACAGGTACTGGAAGAGTATTCAGGTAGGAAAATGAAAAGCCAACTGCACCTTCCAAAGATTAATCACCATCTGATGATATGGACATGGCCAAAGCAATTCCCATGTAACAAAGATTAGTAACGCCCTTCAGCAGGCGACTGATAGCTCCAGGGGGTAGTGGCGTTAGGTCTTGGTGAGGGATAAAACCGATGACGCGAAGCATGGATCTCTTAACAAGTGGGGAAAAAAAAGTAAAAAAAAAAAAAAAAAAATCTAATGGCGGCATGCAATCCTCGTTACAGCGGTCGGCACGCGGATGGATGGAAAAACGATTAATAAGAGGCCATAAACGATCGTGATTAAAAGCTGTAAATAGTGTGTGCGCGTTTATGTTTATTTGTGTGTTTGCCGAACTGTAGAAGAGCTTGTTCCGGATAAATAATTAAAGGTCAGGGAGGGAGGGAGGGAAATTCAGTGTGTGATAATGAAGTGGAGAGTTGGAGCTAACATTTCCGTATAGTATACGGAATGTGGAAAAGGCACGAACTAAAAAAAACAAAAACAAAAAAACCCTCCTTTGTGATTAATGGGCCAACTGACGTTAAAAACAATGACAACAACAACAAGAATAGAGGGAATTTGTTAGTCTGTTAGAAGCACGATTAAAATCCACCCAAAACCAAAACTGGTAGAAAAACCCGCCAAGTTTCCAAAAACGGTCGGCCTTTGAAGGTAGTGATATCATTCCACCAGGGAAAGGCCGCCAAGGTTAATCCTATTAGCCAAGTTAATCGCACATACTAATAGTTCGAAATTTAAACGAAAATTAGAAGATTGCTACTAGCGGTAGCAATCTTCAAGTTTTCATTTAACGTCCAAAGTATTATTCGGTGCGATTAACTTGGCTAATAGGATTAACCTTGGCGGCTTTCCCTGGTGGAATGATATCACTACCTTCAAAGGCCGACCGTTGTTGGAAACTTGGCGGGTTTTTCTACCAGTTTTGGTTTTGGGTGGTTATCAGAACTTTCATAGGACTGTGAACGTAGTACATAAGGTTACACCGTGGTATCTTCATCTGTACCTTTTTTCTAGAGGAATTTTATTTCTATAAATTTTCACATTTCTAATTTTCAAATTTACCACTGCCACTTAGCTGTTAGATTAGCCAAATTGCCACGGCTTAGTTTATTGTATGACCACTCTTCACATGCTTAAGATGCTTCAATAGAGGGAATTGTTAGTCTAGTAGAAGTACGATCAAAACCACTCTTGTGTTCATGATGTAATAATTTTTTTTTAAACATTTGAGGGTCAAATTCTCTAAAACCACTTCGCCCAGTTTTATTGGCTTTCGAAATTAAACCCACAAACAGAGCCTAGAATGCACGTGGAAACCAACCAGAAAACTGGTTGGCAGACAGACACAAGCAATTTTTGACTTACAGTGTGGTCATCGTGGCTGAGCGGCGACAGCTCAGCCTGGTTGCTGGAGGTTTGCGGATCTGGTCAAACCCCTGGAAGGGGGACCTTGGGAAAGTCCCCGCCAGGACTGCCATGCGCCAGGCTGCCATGCTCCTTCAGCGGCTATGGGAACTATTCTGGCCGATTCTGGACAATCTTTCGGCTCCTACGATGATAAGAGGTTTCCCGGTTCAAATTCCTGGGTTGGCTCTTCCCTTTACCGGATATTTCTTCTTCTCAAAAAAGCGTGGTAATGTTCGAAATTGAGCCGGTACAGCCATACAAGCATTAAATTGCTTCGGCTGACTTGAGGCTAAAAAAAAAATGATTAAAAAAAAAAACAATAGCAGGCTACTACAAACAAAAAAAGTGCTGTTTACTACTTTTAAACCATGCGCAATGGCTGTTTGCCGTGACGTCACCATGAGTTAGCCAATGACGAACGAGAACAACGGCTGTTTGGCCCTCTGATTGGACTAGCCCAGTCACGTGATATGCACGTCACTGCAAACAGCCTTGGCGTGTGGTATAGTGACGCGTGGCGAAAAGCAGGACAACGGAACCATTCATAAAGTTTGTTACGCTATTTTTGGCCAATCCTGACCCCCTCGTCCCTTTTCTTCACACCCTGAAAAAGTACGTTACCCGGATCTCAACCCCCCCCCCCCTCGTCCCCTCCAAATTTTTTTTCTGAAAATGCAATTTTGTGGGCCTGCACAAAACTCTTAAACAGCTTATTTTGTCTGCCGTGAGACAGTTAAAAATCATCAGCTACCAATAAAAGAAGAGGATAGGGAAATTGTCATATTAACGTCATTTTCAACTGCTAAGGTTTTCTCACGATAGAAATTCTCATGGGCGTCGATCCCGGAGGGACGGTCCCCCTTCCTCTGGGAGGCTGTGCATTAGTTATTCCTAAAGAAGTTTTTTTTTATACTGCCCTCCGGAGCGCGCCCGACTACCGAGAAAAACCAATTCCCCCCCCCCCCCCGCCATTTTTTTTAGTTCTTTCAGTGCCATGAGGCGACTAAAGACACGGCTTCGCAGCAACATGACTGACAGAAGGCTTAACGGCATTGCAATATGCGACGTAAATAAGTCCTCCCTCGATTCCATTCAGCCTTTTAACAGTTTGAAAACAGTTTGCTGCGAAGCCAACCATACGAGCGAATATCTAGGCCGTAGGACGTACAGCACTACTGTACTGCACTACCGCATGGTGCAGCGGATTTAGTAGAAATCGACCAAGTTTAGTCCCCCCCCCCCCCCCCGTTGCGGTTTTAAAGTGTGTTCTCGTTTGACGTGGCTGTGTTTTTCGGCCAGGTACTTCTAATCTTTTATCATCGTAAATTGTTACATTATATTTGTTGTATCAGTTGAATTTTTATGTTTTTTACTTTTTTAAATAATAAAAAATAAATTTGTTTATGTTTACACGTCGTCGACCTTCCTGGAGAAATTACGTTATATTTCACGCAGCCTGTGCGTCCCCGGGGGCCCCCCCCCCCCCCCCCAGTTATTTTCATGGATCGACGCCCATGGAACTTATAGGCAATGGAGATATATCGTATTGTATGACAAAACTGGTAGAAAAATGTTAGAAAAAAACCTTCAATTCAAGCCTCTCCCAACCTAACATTAAGAATGTCCTCTCCCTTACATTCTACTTTTCCAAGCATTTCCAAGCACTTTTCCAACAGGTTCAAAACAGAAGCAGTTATGCATAGAAAATATTACCTTTTTTTTGCACAAATAATAAAGGTATATAAAAATCTAAGAGTGTGACGTCACATTCTTAACTACCACCCCCCTCCCCATGTCACATTTTGTCACACTGGACGCCCCTCTCCTCTCCCCCTTCCCCTCGGCGCGTGCCGTACTTTATGAATGGTTCCAAAGGAGCTTTTTCGTCCTTCGCAACAAGTATTTTCACCAATGCATTAGGGGCAAAAGTTTGGGTTGTTTAACCCTAAGGTCAAGGCGCATAAGTATGGGTAACGCCACTCCTCGAAAAACGTTGGGTCTTTTATCAAAGCCACCAGAGGGCGAGATGTGTCAGTCTCTCCAAGGGCGCCTTCGGTAACTACTAATCCAAAACTCAAACAAACTCAAACATCTGGAGGCAGTTTGGTACCGTTAACACACAGAATACCCATCAGCAAACTCCGCTCTGCCTCCAGACTGGATGAGTTTGGTTGAGTTTGGCTCGGGGTTTTCGAAGGTCCTGCAAGACAGCACAGCATCGCGCCGAACAAACAAACTTATCGCAGCGGCCAGAAAACTTGAAATGAAAAATGGTGGCATCGATGGTGTTGTTCGCCCATGGTAAGAGCGACGATGCCTTCAGAAATTGACGAAGTACTCATGCGTGGGCAGTATCTGATGTTGGAGGACTTATTCTGTGGTCGCTTCAAACCGTTTTAAGTTCGTTAACCTACAAGAAATTTGAACCACGGAAGAAGACTCAACGCGACTGGTTAGCTTTTCGTAACACTTATGCGAAACACTACTTGTGGGGGGGGGGGGGGGGGGGCCCGCGGGTCCCCCGTTAATCGTATAAAAAGGTTCCCTTTACGTCTCTACGAGAGGGCCCATGTGCCATTGGCATCCGGGCCCTGTGGCTAGTCCGGGCCTGGTTATAACCCGTCTGTATACTGAATGATTGATCAAGAAAAACTTGATCAGCCAGTTCTGAGCGAGCTTAAAAAGTAAAATTAATTAACATCCTAATCTGAAATACCATTTTTTTTTAATTGGTAGCGTCCACGGCGACGCTCAGAACGTGGAAACTTGGGCAGTGAGACCATGCCATTCGGTTCACTGACGTTGGCACCCTCTGGCGGCAATCGTTAGTTTCACCCAAATATTCACCAATGGAGGAGTAAGAGTGGCTTTACCTATGTACTGGACCTTGCCGAAGATATTGGTAAATAGAAACACTGGCTTCCATGAATCTCAAAAATGCAATAGGTTGTATCGAAGGATGATAGGTGACTATTTATTTACTACAAAAACTTGGCGGCATCCTGTGTCTGCGTAGAAAGGTATCTTAAATTGATTTCCATAGTAAAAAATACACTATTTCTGGAAACGTCATAATTTAATTTAATTTAACCGTACATTGTGTCATCATTTTTCCTAATGGGAAGGAGACGAACTTCAAATAACATAGAAGTTTCACAACAAAGAGCCCCAAAAATGGCTACGTGTAGGCACCAAACGTGAAACTAAAAAAATGGTAAAATAAAAAAAATAAAAAAACAGAGAAACATGTTAAGTGCAAAAACAAACAATGGTCGATGGATGTTCACCGTAATACTAGAATTTGATATCAGCTTAGCTTTTGACACGCTCCCAGAAGGAGAGAGAGACAATTTTGCTAGACAAATCCCATCGGGAATTTCTAGGTTCTTTTACATACCACTATCGACATGAGCACGAGACATCACAGACCCCCTTCTCTACGCGAAAATAAGAGGGGTAGGTCGGGGTCAGACTCGAATCCGAGACCAAGACCTCTGGCACACAAAACGGCCATGCTAACCATCAAGCCACCTTGCCCCATAATTTGCATCTATCCAACGGGCTTTTAGGCTCGTTGGTAGAGGAGGCGCTTTGCCTTTGCCATTGTTTTCCGCTTTATTTTCCGGTAGTTCTGATTGGGGATGCTTTAGGACGTTTATTGTTCCTGCACGAAGCGGGGCCAGCTACAATTCCGATTGCGCACTGCCAAAAGTGCATGTGAGCTCAGTATACGGGTCATGTGCTTGAGTTTAACTAAAATTCAACCACAAATAAGTAAAGGATTAATAACTGAGTGAGTAGGGGACAATCTCTTGGCCCCTACGATGATCGGAGGCTTCCCGGTTCAAATCCCCGGGCTTGCCACTCCCTTTCCAAGATATTTCTTCTTTCAAAAAAAAAAGGCTGGTAATGTCTAAATTGATCCGGTTCAGCCATACAAGCATTAAATTGCTTCCGCCGATTTAAAGCTCAAAGAAATTAATTTAAAAAAAAAAGACAAAAACAAACTTCGTACTTTTAAAGTTTAAAATTGTTGTATACGCGTAGTACCCATGTTTTCCGTTTTATTGGACGTGCCTTAGTACAGCTGACCCAACGATGCCAGTCCACTTAATTTAAGCACAGCTGACCGCAGTTATAATCTAAACTATAGTGTCCGCGGCCTATCTTGAGTTCTCCGCAGAACGAACACAGATACTCGATTGTACGTTTGTAGTAGCAGTGTGCCATGTTGATATCCAAGACGATTGCAAAAACAATGGCGGCTGTCGATTAAAGCCGCCCCTTCCAGGAAGACTTGGCCGCTCATAAAATACTCACAGAACTCAAGATGCGCCCCGCACACAATAATCCATTGAGTGATACTAGCCCTTTCGCAAAAAATTTACAATTTTGGATGATTGAAGCCGACTGGATCCACTTACTATTAACAAAAAAAAAAGTAATCGAAGTTTTATGATCCCAGAATGGCCTCGTGCGGGTTTTGCTCGTATTTCTTGACATGGCGTGAGCTTCGATTAAAAAAAAATAGTAGGTTTTATTTTATTTAGTCGGGGAAGGTCGGGGATTTTGAACTGTAGCGTGGGATGGGTGTGCGTGGGGAGGAGGTAGGGAGTCATGAATTTTTTTCACGCCCCGTACGGAAGCAGTCACACAAAAAAAACACTGACCAAACTGGAAGAAAAAGGCATTTTGAAGCTCAAAAATGACACTTTTGTTAGTCAAAATTTCGAAAAACGCCTTGGCTTCCGCCCCCTCCCCACAATGTGAGATGTTTAAAAAGTTTTGTTAACCGTCCCATTTAATCTGGCAGTCAGCGACTCCCTGTGTCCTTGCCAGTCCTACTGCTCTAGCAACAAATTAATATTATTAATTACAACTAGCAGTAATTTGTCTGTACGGAGTACTACTTACTTAAATTGGTAACAGGAATATCTCCAGACAATCTCAATACGCACATTATTTTTGGGTGCCAGGGGGAAGGTAGGTAGCAATAGATTTTACCTTGAGTAGGGAGGGAGGGGGGAACATGATTTTTCAGGGTTTTTTTGGGGGGGAAGGGGGGCGGTGGCATCGAAAGTCTTGTGGTCACATTTTCATTCCCTCCCCTCCCCACAGTGCCAGATTAAGGCAGGGACATTAGGGACATTTGTCCCTGGGCCCCGACTTTCTAAGGAGCCCCTGGCCCTGCTAAAAGCTTTTTTAGCTAAACAAAACTTCTCTCATAATGTTTGACAATCAAAACTAAAAAATAATTGGATAGAATAAGGAGAATATAGTGAGCAGTACAATTCTAAAAGGTATGATGAGAAGTAACTGACAAACAAAATTCTAAATTCAAAAATACAAAAATTCTTCCCTTCTGACAATTATCGTTCATTTTCCCCGAGTAAGTAACCTTAATCCGGTCCTGTCCCCCCCCCCCCCCCTCCATGTTCGGTCCGGGGTGAGGGATAATCGTCTAACTGGAAAATCGCATAATTGGAAAAACGTATAACGGAAAACAGTATAACGGCATATCATCTAACAGAAAATTCGTATAATGGAAAAGCGTCTAACTGGAAATTCGTATAATGGAAAATCGTCTAATATCCCTGCCTCGCTCGCGCTACCGCGCTCGCTGCGGCTATACATATAACATCAGAAACCGTAGTTAGACGTTAATCCACTTAGACGTTTATCCATTATACAATTATCCATTATACGATATTCCGTTTAGATGATTTTCCAGATTTTTTATTTAGGCAGATTTTAGACAATTATCCCATTAGACGATTTTCCAGTTAGACGTTCGTCCGACGCCCCGTTCGGGGGTCCCTTAACTGATGATGAATCTCCTTCAAAAAGGTAAAATGTTACTGAACAAATTGCATGCTTAAGAGGGAATTTCAGGAGGCTTGGAGTCCTACAGGATTGGTCTATGATCTACCACACCCCTCGTTTGACCTCTCAATAACCCTTTTAAAGAGTGAACTCGTAGCACCACCTCTATTTTATGGACTTCCCCTCTGCCACCAGTTTGTTACCGACACATAATAGGGTGCCCAAAACCCTATATTTTCTTGCTGTTTCCCGTCTACAAACGAACGTGTCACCAGCCATTTCCCATTCTGCTCTAACGTCCCATTCGGGCCGCTCGGAATTGCTCACGCGACGCCTTGTTCTCGTAAGCCATGTTTCACGCGCGCGGCGCGGGTCATTTTCATTGTTGCTGCTGGAACCCGTGTGTGTGTGTGCGTGACTAGCTGAAAATGCTCGCCTACGCCCCCACCACAATCGGCAAAGATTAAAGAGAGTATTGAACAAAACGAGCAAGAGAAAGCTGTCACGAGGGGTGCGTGGCATATCCGGCAGACCTTTTGCCACTACCCATGTTGCACGCGAGTCCACGCCCTCCCTGACGGGTGCTTTTTTTTTTATCCTTTTTTTTTTTCTTTACGAATACTAGTTAAGCGAATTGCGGACTCTGTTGTTTTCACTTTCCTAACAAAAATAACGAAAGTGAGTAAAGGAAGGTGCTTAACGATGGAGAAAGCCGGAAAGAGAGACCCTGCCAATACGCTCACTGATCGTGTCGAATTTCTCTTTTCAGTATTGGCGGGCAACAGGCAATCTGTAGAGGGGGAATGGAGGGGGGGGGGGGGGGGGGGGGGTATGTGATTGACCATACGTATACACACAGATTATTTCTTGCAATTTTAACTTTGTCTCCTCTTTAAAGCTGACGGTACATAAACTTAACAGCTTGAAAGCTGTGGAAATGTTGGAGGTATTGCTTGCTAATTAATCTGCAGAAAGCCTTCGACACTGTGGTTACATAAAGCTTCTGTGCAAATGTTGAAGGCATGGCTTGCTAATTGATCGACAGAAAGCCTTCGA
>JAHWFP010030076.1:0-13713 GCA_023313725.1 Lithobius niger
CAACATTGCTTATGATGCGACACAGCGTGTTTTCCATGATGTTATAACTGATTTGGGGCTCTCTCAGTTGGTGAGTGAACCAACCAGAGGAGAAAGCATCCTTGATCTGGTTTTTGTTGATCATGACCGTATAGTATATAATACCAGTACAAGTGACCAAGATACGGTACATTTCTCAATTCACAGTGACAGTAGCATCGGAAACCCCCATGAATCAAATTATAAGAAAATTAACTTCAATCAACTAAATCAACACATCATTGAACTGGACTGGCCATCTATCTTGGACAAACATAGTAATATTGATGATAAATGGAATGCATTTATTACTATTCTCTCAAATTTAGTCACTAAATCCACAAAAATCATTCCAATAAAAAAAAATTAAATGGCAATGTACGACCACCAGCTGGAATACGTAAACTCATTAAGAAGAAAAATAAGCTTTGGACCATACTGAAATCAAATAAAAATGAAAACAACAAACTCCTGTATGACAGCTGTAGGAAGAAACTAAAAGCAGCCTGTAAAACACTCATCATAAGTGACGATAATCAGAGAAAGAACAATGAGTTCCCTTTTTAGGTAGGTAAAAAGACGTATACGTGTGCTGTAATAAAACACTTATTACAGACTTAGAGAAGACAAATGCCCTAAATATAACTTTTGCAGCCAATTTCGTAGCTGACGATAATTTAACCATTAATTCAGATCCCAAATCCAATTCTGTACCAAATATAAAACCACCTATTAAAATAAACAACATAAACTTTTCGTTGGCAAATATTGAAACCCGCTTAATGAATCTCAAAAATAGCTCGGCGATTTGTCCTTATGGCTTCTCCAGCAACTTTTATAAATAGTTTGCTCCAGCCATGTGCAAACCATTGTATTTCATTTTTAAATCGTCATTAACATTAGGAAAATTACCCAAGATTTGGAAAACGGCTAAGGTGGTCCCTATCTATTAAGCCGGCAATGCAACTGATCCATCAAACTATCGACCCATTTCTTTGACATGTGTACCTTGCAAGATTATAGAGCGAATCATAAAGGATGAAATTATGAAATATTTAGTTTCTCATGAGGTAACTCCGAATGACCAATTTGGTTTTCTTCCAGGCCGCTCGACAACCTTTCAACTGCTAAACTGCCTTAATGATTGGACAAAAGCTTTAGAGCTTGGTGTCCCAGTGGATGTCATGTGTATTGATTTCGCTAAGGCATTTGACTCGGTTATCCACTCGGTTACTGACGAAACTTAGATTGATGGACCACCATTTGAGTGGATTAAGGAAAACCTTAGATCACAGCTTGTATCACTGGGGGGGCTACACCTCTGATGAACTGATGGTGACCAGTGGAGTGCCTCAGGTTCGGTATTGGGTCCACTACTTTTTCTTCTTTTTATTTCTGACCTTACCCCGAAAATCGACATTGTCAAATTTCCAAAATTTGCTGACGATGTCAATCTGTATAGCACTATTGCAACTCCTGTTGATCACTGTGCGATGCAGTAGGCCGTGAATCTTTTAAATGAATGGTCACGTAGGTGACAGCTCCCCATAAATGGCCAAAAATGTAAAGTTTTACCTCTTGGAAATTCATCGCGAACTACCACTTATGCTTTGCATAATTTAATTATTGACTGTAAATATGAAATTAAAGATCTTGGTGTCAACTTATAATCTAAAATGTTCTACCCACTGCAGCATTGTTGCTTCTAAAGCAAAAAGGATCAGTTATCTGATCAGAAAGTGCTTCGTGTCTGGGTATGTGGGGACTCTGGTGTTGGCACTTAAGGTTTATGTACGCCCAATTGTTGAGTATGCCAGCCGAGTCTGGTCCCCGCACCTAATAAAGGATATCAATCTGGTGGAATCGGTCCAGCACACCTTTACAAAATACTTACCGGGTATATGTGATGTTCCATATGAACGGAGCCTCTTATGCCTTGGCCTCGAGTCCTTAGAGCTTTGCAGCCTGCAGGCAGACCTGTGCCTTACCTTCTCTAGAAGGTGGAAGCAGCGATGAACTAGCACATGACGAACTGCCAGTGGTCAGTGACTCCAATGACATCCAGGAGTGGTAACCTTCTCAAAAAGGAACAATAAGCTAGGTAGGTGGACCAATACGCACTGCGGCCAAGCTCTTCTCGATTACTGCAGTGACGTGCCAATTGGAGTGTCTAGACGAGTGCCAAGTGAAGTGTCAAGAGAAGTGACAATGTCCTGAATGGACAGCTACTGCTTACCGTCTTGTTTGTTTGACAAGGCTTGCTAGGCAGAATGCAACTTAGACAAAGAGTAGAAACTTCAGATACAGATCCGGCATGCCGCAGAAAATCACAGCCATCCAACAATCAGGCAAGGAGGAAGGCAGAGCTTGAATTCGTTGTGTCAAAGTGGTTCCAAGGGTTGTACTACCCTAATGACTCCAGAGAATTCCAGGGTACTCAAGCAATCACTAACGATAATAAAATGCGTGCCCTGAAAGTCAAGGTTCCATTTAAACGGTAGACCCAGGGCCAGAAGTTTTATCGAAAACACAGAATATCCTGATGGAAGGCGACGGAAAATATCACTCCCTCATCACACAAGCGCGTGCTACACCAACTTTAGACACGACCCATAAGTGAAAAGCCACTTATAACCGACGTTCTGATAATACTACCACCAGAACTCCTGCTAGTACCTTACTGGTGGAGTAGAATTTTTTGGGAGGCAGCTATGCGAAAACTAAAAAAAAAATCACATGGGTCATGCCAATGGGCCACTAGCAGTTTCCCAAGCCTTAAGACGTGGGACAATTCAAGGGCCATTTCCTCCACAGGACTGCCGGAGCGCATCACGGAAATCATCCTTACCCACTCCTCGTCTGCTCCTCTGCAAGCCTTGTTAAAATACCATGAGCTAAGCAGAGCTGGATGGCACAGCACTCAGACACATCGCAGCTGCTTCCTGAGAATAGCCGAAGGTGGCTTCGAGCCTTCAGCATAGAAGCTGTTTACTGGAGATGTCCGAAATGCCCCAGTCGCCAATTGCACACCGTTGTGATCCTCAGGATCGAAAATCTGCAGGGTCGAGTCACGAGCCGAACCATAATCACGCTTGCTGTTGACAAGGGCTCGGTACAGGAGCAGCATGATTGTGTGATTTGCACCACATGAAGTAACCGATAAAACCCATAAAACGTTGAGTGCCCGGAACACTTCGCCTTAAGTTGGTGCAAGTGTGGAAGCTAAGACAACCAACAATCAAACACCAGACCCAGGCAATGTGCCTGTGGGACCACGGGAATCACTGGCTGTGACAAGCGTAAGTAAGTATCTTGGTGCAGTGTCTGCTAAACGGCTAAAGTTTACACACTGCTTTGTCTAGAGAATACCGGAAGCCATTAAAAACTGCCCAGTTCTGAACTACGTTAATCGTCAGCTGTTGCTGCTACTCGTAGGTCTGCATGAGGGCACGTTTACACAATGACTCGCCTTTGTATTGTTCCAGTTAGAAGCTGGAAATTATCTGAAATTCCAACATGGTGGTGGTTTTAGCTTGCAATCACTTGAGTCAATAATGTAGGTGCAGAATCGACTGGGCAAATTTTTTCGTCAGGAGGAATTCTTTGTTTTCGTGTTACAGATTATAAGACTGCAAGCAATTAGACAAGCGACATCAGGTTTACCTTATCCAGATAGGGTTGTTGCCATGACAATGTCACCACAATTAAATTCTAGCTACAACAATGCCAAGGGGAGTCGTTGTGCAAACGAAGGCCATAAGCAAAGGCGTGGTGGGGGTAACATGACCAAAAGGTGGGGGACCTGTATGGTGACGTCGCATAGTGGGGAGTTGTCAACAACCAATCCAATCACAATCAAATAAGGGTGACGTGACCTGAAACACGTAAAATTCACATATAATTTGGTAGAATTTATGCAAATTGATTGGGGGTGAGTTAGATGCCCGGCATTTTTCAAAAACATCATCCACACTTCGTAAAATTTACCTACAATATGTTAGAATTTACACACCCCGACAGCTGGGAGGTTGTTGTGGGGTGAGGCCGTGTTATATGGCCTGGCGTTCTGTTGGGTTGGTGTGGGAGGTTTCAACAACCAATCAAAGACGAGGGTGGGGGTCACGTGAACGCAATCACGTAGAATTTCAACATAATTTGGTAGAATTTGCGTTACTTGACGGAGATTGATTGCATCACGTTGGGGGACCACATGGGTTGGAGTGGGGAGGGGGGTCACATGGGGAGGGAGGGTTCCTGTGGGGGTTCCACCATTCAAAAAAATCACCGTCCCTTCACGTAAGAGTTTACACACCCTGATTTGGGGGTGAAGCCACGTCGAGTAGGTGTGGGGCAATGATATAACTTCTGGTCAAGTATGTGACGACATTACTTCCGGTTGTGTGGGTGTAAAAACATCACTTCCGGTCATGTGGGGATGATAACGTCACTTCCGGTCATGTGGAATGACGATGTCACTTCTGGTCATGTGACATTGGGGTAATGTGGTGACATGGGTGTCACGTAATGCTACTTACGGACACGTGGCTGGGGTGTAACACGGCTATGTAATTGGGCTTGTCAGTCTCTGAATATAGCATTTCTGTCTACTAGCATCTTCTACATACCACAATCGACATGAGCACTAGCTATCACAGGTCCGTTCGCCTTCCGAAAATGCCAGCAGAAGCTAAGGCCAGGCATAAACCCAGGGCCTATTGCATATGGAACTGTAGTGCAAACCATTTGGCCGCCTTGTCCCATTGAATCGTAGTTGGAGAACAACTCTATCTGAAGGAGCACCACGATGAAAGTGTACTTAGAACACAGACTATTATCCTACAACCATGGTTAAATTTGTGTTTTTCTCATCAACAATACCCTAAATTCATGGTTAACATTATAAAAATTCTGCAACTTTACCATATAGTTGGGTAGATAAGCCTAAACTTCTGCATTCTAGTGAGGAAAGCACCAAATGTGGCACAGATGCTAATTTAGGTATACTGATGATATCTAGATATAGGGCCAACTGAATTTCTCAAACCGGAAGTGGAACCCGGAAGTGCCTATTTTCAGCCATGAGCCAAACCCAAAAATAGATTGACCAATCTCCAAATAAGGAAAAAATTGTTTAAAATGTGTTGCATCATACCTGAATAATATTCTTCAAATTTCAAGGTATGACAGCTGACTGATAGGTAGCTTAAGGGCTGAGATGGAGGTCAATAGGTCAAATTTCGGACGAAAAATCACATTTTTATCATTTGCTGCCAAACCGTTGCTTTTACAAAGGAAAAAAAAGTGTTTAAATTGTAGCGTGTCATACCTTAATACTATCTATTAACATTTTTGGGTACGCAAGCTCTGACTGAAAGGTGGCTTAGGGGGTCAAACGAAGGTCAAAGGGTCAAATTTTGGACGAAAAATTGCATTTTTGTTATTTTTAGTAAACCGTTGCTTGTACAAAGGAAAAAAAATGTTTAAATTTTAGCGTGTCATACCTTAATAATATCTATTGACATTTTTGGGTATGCAAGCCCTGACTGATAGGTGGCTTAGGGGGTCAAACGAAGGTCAAAAGGTCGAATTTTGGACGAAAAATCGCATTTTTGTTATTTTTTAGTAAACCGTTGCTTTTACAAAGGAAAAAAAAGTGTTTAAATTGTAGCGTGTCATACCTTAATACTATCTATTGACATTTTTGGGTATGCAAGCCCTGACTGAAAGGTGGCTTAGGGGGTCAAACGTAGGTCAAAAGGTCGAATTTTGGACGAAAAATCAATTTTTTTTTCATTTTCTGCTAAACCGTTGCTTTCACACAAAAAAACCATGTCTCAACATAATTAAAGGAAATCAAATTTAGACCTTTTTTGTCTAAATAAAAATGTGCCTGGTTCGATGGTTTGGTTAGAAATGGCTGGAATATTACCTCACCAATGGTCATTCTTTCTTTTTTATCATAACTACAGTGTGTATGTGTTACTTTGGAAGTTGAACTGCTACTATGTCATTACTAATCCTAGGAAAGGATGTAGACAAGTTCATTTGATAGGTGTAGAGGTCCTTTATTCAATGAAGCCAATAAAAATATTTTTCTGTAATTATGGTGTGAGCCAAACCGTTCTTTAGTACTGATGTAGGGCATATGCATTTTGACATAGCTCTGTCCCACAGTTAAGCAAGCTATTTTACAAACACTGTTAAAAAAAACTGTCCTCCTTTTAGATGAGACTAAGCAGTTACATTATTTTTGTTTAGAAAAGGCATAGTAACAGCTCAAAGTAAAAAAATTAGTAGTAGTTAAAATTCAGTAGTAGAAAAAATTCAGTAAAAATGAACAACATAGCCATTAATCGGTTGACAATTAGCCATTAATCGGTTCTTATAGCAAAACCGTTTTATTGGTCTTACTGGCAAAATACATCTTCACCTAACAACTGCAAACACTGATTCGCAGACTCAAAGCTCATCACATTACCATCAGCCTTTACTGATAAAGATAACATGAGAAAGATCAACATGGAAAAGTAGCCCATTCCTAGTGACTTTACGAGTGTTGGCTCAACATTCGAAGAAAGAAGAGAAGAATTCGTTCTGCCTCTGACTGTGTACTAATTGGTCATAAACTTAAGCGTTCAAATTGCTTTCAAACTGTGTTTCCAGACATGCCCTTGCCAGGATATAAGATACCTTACCTGCAGAGTGGTGTGTGGGCATTTCTGAGAATTCTGGGAATTCAGAGCTCCAGAAGGTTGGTTTAGCTCGTCCTATACCTCTTTACAACTGATGGTTGTACCTATTCTTCAGAGAATGCCCCGAACTAATTTTTTTCTCAGCTTTTCTGGCCTGAACTGATGAATTGTGGAATCTCGTCATCTTATGACTTGCATTGAAAGTTAAGTGGCCTTTTCGGTTGCAAACCAGGTTTATCTGTCCTCCACTTTCCAGGAACTATACAGATAAGGTTTATCTCTTCTTCATATCCGTCAGCCCCAAGCAGCTTCATCCAGATGGCTACCTCCTTACACTCTTACAGCAACACAGATTAGAGCAGCCATATTAAGCAACAATCAGGTTTATAGTCTGAAAACATTTATTCAGAACATTAGTTGACTGAAGATTTTCAAACTTCAGGTTCCTACACATATGTGGAATGACATGGAATGATTTCTCAGTTTCAAACAACTATGTAAAGATCATACGAATCCTTCAGTCTTAAGACATGGATGCACGTATCTGGATAATATACTTGTCAGTCTTCCAACAGTTATACAAGTAGAATATTCCACTTTGTTTCAGGCAGCTTTACAGGGTTTGATATCTATTTGAGTGTACACAGATGAGCTGGCACTAACAGCTGATCCGACTTCTCTTCAGGTACAAGTAGCCTCACTGAAAGCCTGTGCTCTTTCATCCTTCAGCAAGCTACAGAAAACGGATTTGTCTTTGTATCAACCATCACGAAACAGCGGAGAATTGTCACATTCACAGATAAACTAGTTCTTTGTCAGTTTATGGAACGCTTCATAGAAGAGTTATTTTGTGCCCACTTTAGGCCTGAAAACTTATACACCCAAAGGATTTATTTCTTCCTTAGTATTTAGACCTTTGTGCTGATATGTGCTTCTCCACCTACGTCTTGCCTTCCTTCAGCAATTACATATGTACATGTAAGGTCTTTAGACACAAAAGTAGTTGGATTCCTCTGATTTCAGATATTGCAGAGCGAGAATGCATTTTATCATTAAATGCATAAACAGAGAAGGTCTCACTACTTCTAAACATTCAAAGACCAACACAAAACATAAAATCTTTTTCTTCATGGACTGTCCAGCAGAGAGGATCTGGCTTATCCTTCTCAAAACACCGACGCTGAGCAGCTGGTTCATTCTCGATGTTTCAATACTACAGAGAAAGAATCTGACTCCTTTTCAGTCTTTATGAAGAGTCTATCTACACACACAAGGTCTAGCACCCACTCATGTTGTTAACACTTGCACATGTAATATTTCTCTTTTTTCTATCTAGTTTAAAGACAGGGTTAAATGATTCCTCTCCTTAGTGCACATGTGACTACTCTAGCCTGCAGGACCTGTGTCTTCTTCAGCCATTAGACAGCAATAATGCAATTACTGGGACTTCTTCGACCGTTAGACAGCTACAATACAAGATTTTAGGTCGTCTTCAGCCTTGAAGCAGCTGAAGGATTCAGCTCTTTTTCAGCCATTAGGCTGCTACAATGCAGGAAACGTATTTTCTAAGCTATTAAGCAGCTACAATAAAAGATAGATGCTTAATAGGGCCTTTTTAGAGTCTTGATAGGGTCTTTTTCAACCGTTACGCAGCTATGGGGCGTTCGTTAGCCATTATGCAACTATAATGCAAGATCCAGGTCTTCTCCATCAGTTAGTTAGCTACCACTATCTGGGACCAACTTCAACTCTGTAGCTAGCTACAATACGGGATAGCCTACGGGTCCGCTTCAGCCATTAAGCAGCTACAATACAGGATCTGGCTCTTCTTTAGCTGTCTTCAGCCGTATGCAGCTACACTTACAGGATTATAACTCTTTTACAGCTGTATAACTTCAATATGTAAAGTTGATAACGTCCTTAGCAGGTTTGATTTTTGGTTGGTGTGTGAAGTTTAATATTGCTTTCAGCTTATGAGTTACTTCACAGACAAGTTGAACTATCGGGTAGTAACTAGTACTATTGCGGTGAAACTGATGTAAAGGGAAGCTGTCGAGAGCTATTGATTTGCTGCGTGGATTACATGATTGCTTTGACACTTATAGGACAAACAACATCGTTCTAACAACAACGAGTCGTGCTGATAGCATGGTCATAACGTGTGTTTACTTCCTGCATGTATACCAAGTTTGTAGTACACTAGGCCATGTAATGCCATAGTGGCTGATTATGTCACAATATTTCACAATTTCTAACCAAACCATTGAACCTAGCGAATTTTTTATTTAGACAAAAAAGGAACTAAATTCGTATTCCTTTAATTATGTTGAGACATGTTTTTGTTTTGTAAAATCTACGGTTTAGCAGAAAATGACAAAAGTGTGATTTTCGTCCAAAATTTGATTTTTGACCTTCGTTTGACCCCTTAAGCTACCTTTTAGTCAGGGCTGTCATACCCAAAACTGTCATGAGTGGTATTAAGGTACGATGTGCCACATTTTAAACGCTTTTTTCTCTTTGTACCTTTTGACCTCCGTTTCAGCCTTTAAGCTACCTATTAGTCAGCTGCCATACCTTGAAATGGTATGAAGAATAGTATTCAGGTATGATACGCCACATTTTGAACATTTTTTCCTGTATATGGAGACTGGTCAAGCTATTTTTTGGTTTGGCTCATGGCCGAAAATAGGCACTTCCGGTTTGAGAAATTCAGTTGGCCCTATATCCAGATTTCATCAGTATACCTAAATTAGCATCTGTGCCAAATTTGGTGCTTTCCTCACTAAAATGCAGAAGTCACCCTATTTTAGTGGCTTATCTGCCCCACTAATAAGTATAGAATCATGCCAAAACCTAGCTGCAGGATTCTCAGCTGTGTCATATGACTGCATCTTTACTAATACAGTAAACTCAGTTAAACTCTTGAACACAACAGGTTAAAACAGACCACTTGGAATCACTGATGTTGCAGGTGTGTCCAAGAAGTTGCAGTTTTCCGTAAACAAACAACTTGATGGCGAACATAAAGATGGTCAAAACTAACAAAATCAGAAGCTGAGGAATTGTTTGTTAATTATGTATGTTTGATGCAATAATACACGTTGTAAACTTTAGAAAATTGTAACTGTATATTTCCACAAAAAAAATGTGTATGTTGATAATGCGGCCAAATGAACACACGGTACCTCCACATGCAACAGCGTTCCACGAGCACAAAGCGGTGAAGTAGATAGCCAAACCAAGGCCGACTGTGGTGGAAATCACGTCTTCGCATCCTGACTTCACGCCAGTTCAGGTGCTTGCCGGAAAGTTGACAACTTTTAGCATTTCTTTGATAAAATAAAATTCTGCCACTGTTGAATCAACTGGCCTGACTCCAGGAAACAAAACCCACAGCTTCTCTACGAGACGGCCTTGTGACAAGGGATGGAATATGAAGCGATAGTTGCAACATGGACACTCCTATGTCTTACTAAATTGTATGCATTTATTATCTTCTGCCTGGAGGCTAGGATACTATCAATTCGGATGTGCTTTGCTTGGGTTTCCAGGGAACCCTGAGAAAGTCGCTGTTTATTATTAAACCGATTTATTTTAATTTTTGTGTGAGGCATTCCATGATCGTCAAAGGATTAAAATTAAATCAACATGTCACCATAGGTATCATTCCTGCGACTGTTTTATATAAAATTTGATTGCACACATGATTTTTAGGAACACTGAACTAACTGAGACCATGCTGAACCTACTGGAAACGGGTGCACGGGTAGCTGCGAGCATTGGGGCGTCAGATTCAGGCGTCTTTAGTCCCAGCTGTACATCTCAGGCTTTTGACAGACCTGGGTTCCATCTTGGTGAAGGGAAGTGGGTATGTACGGGTTTTTCTCCAGTTGTTTCCCACCCGTTGCACGAGGGTTTCTTCCAGTTACTCCGGTTTCCTCCCTCATGCGGCAAACAACAACTGTCATGATGGTGGTACCTTCCACTGAACATCTGCCACTTGGGCCTGCAAAAGTTCTAAACTTATTGGCCAACACTCTCTATTCTATTCTATGCTGAGCAGTGTCGCTGGAGCAATGCCTCCAGCCTTGCTGTGTTTATCTGTGAGAACTTCGTGAGAAGCACAATTTCTAGTATTATATCTATTTATCCGTATTGGAAAATGCCATTAAGTTCGCCAGCAGTGTCCCTTTGGTAATATCACTAACAAAAATGGTATTCACATTTTCCTACCTAAGATGTGTTCTCAAGTAACTCTTGATGCTGATCATCAGGGTGGGTACTGGGTATAAACATTTTCAAAAGTGACGTAGACGTCATTGTGGATGAAACAATAAAAAATGTCTGCATTAACAGAACTGAAAATATTTTTGTGTTAGGTAGTAGTAATCTTGATTGTTAGTAGCGTAAGTAGATTCAGAAAAAGCCGGTAAGTTACGCCTGTTTGTGTAGTCATATTGAAAACAAGAAAACTAAAGATTGTGAGGCAGTGTAGCTTGTACAGTAAACGAGAGAAATGTTAGGGTTTGATGAAATGGCAGTAACGATGTTTTCCATGTCGGGATTACTATTTCTGCCTGATGGTTGGTGCTGATATAAGAGTGGTAAGTGATTGTGGGTGAAAGGCTAAGAGTAAGTATTTCAAGTGGATGAATAAAAAGCTCAGATGTCTTTGTTTCAAAGAAGACTCTTTCCCCCAACATTTTAGGACTACAGATAAACGACATTTTTGTTTGTTTTTATGGTCATAGGCAAACATCTTTTTGTTTAATGAAAGCCACCAAGAACAGCGAGCAAAACTGTTGGCAGTAGGAGAATTTTTAAGGAATTTGTTATTGTTATTCTTGAGTCGGCTAGTTTCATTGTCATATTAGTTGGTCATAACTTTTTTTTGTATATAAAATAACAAAATTACAAAGCTGTAAAGGATACCGACACCGGTGTCCATGTTTAATGTTAAGGTCAAAGTCCAATCAACAATGAATGGTACTTCGTTCATAGGGTGGGAGGAAAATAGTTGGAATAAATTAGTTAAAAGAGTTTTGAAGAAAAATTAGAGAAATTAGTTTGGAAAGTAACATTCTTATAGAGACATTAATTGAAAGTCCACACCATTTTGAAAGATGATGAGATCCGTTGTCATTATAACCCTGTGGTGCACAGCAGATGAATGAGGTAGGGCTTACTTCGAACAAAAACAAATTCGTAATTTGAATATTCCCGTGTCTGATTAGCATAAAGACATTTTGGGAACAAATAATGTAAAGTTTAAGGAACTCTAAATTTTTGAGCTGAACTACTTTCAGATTTCGTAGTGAATCCAAACTATCGAATGGGAAGCCTACATAATTTCGGTACTGAGCTCATTGAAGGTTTAAGCAGGGACAGATCACTTGGCCAGTTTGTAGACAGGGTAAGACTTGGAACAAAGGAACAATTGCCAACGTTCTACACTACTCCTATCACTATGAAGCAGACTGCACTCAATAATGGCTTAGGCAAAGATGATTTGCAGCAGCAGGATTTGTTTCAAATCCGCAATGACAAGTTTTGGGATAAAGTGTAAATATGCAATTCATCATACGAATTCGTATATAGTTCATAATATTAAGGCTGCTTATATTCCATAAAAAGAAGGTTACAATCAGGAAAAAAAGTGGTTCGTTTGAGGGAAATGACCCTCGATGGTTCTCTGGGAATTATGTAAACTTAGTTTATAGAATTTTTTTTATACGGGAAGGATTTGTTCTGGTGCAGCGGATTTTAAAGATTCATCATCCCAAACCGCAATCATGGCGCACAGCAGAGTTTCTTTACGTTGATTTACAAAGACTAGGATTGATTCTTAAACAAAACTAAGGTTTTCAGTAGCCATACGTTTCAAATAAAATCAGCTTAGGTCACTCTATCCTTTCATTGCTCTAAGTGATTTCAGTATGTCAACCTGCACATGTATTGACTTCTTGGGTACCTGCGTCACACAAGTCTAGAGGCCTAGTTTTTAACTGTAAGCATGTGAAAGTGGTTAACATTTTTACTACAAGCAATTTCTACTACACTGCATACACAGAAAGAGCTTATACACTGGAATGACAAATGGTGAGGTAAATAAAAAAAAATAATAATAATAATAAATCATATTTCATGCTCAGAAATATCCATGAGAAATTAATGCTTAGTTTGAATGCTAGGGGTTTTGACAAGTCCTTTTTTTATTATCTTGATGCAGAGTCGGATGAAACATCGTAAAAGGCTCTAATGTGGTTGAACTCTCGATGTCAATTCGTAAATACTGAAGGTTGAGTCAACGGGTTGCAAAGCAAAATTAGCTTGTGTTGGTAGCCGGGCAGTTATCTCGGAAAATGAAAAGTTTAAGTATGTAACGAGTGCTTCTTTGGCGCTGAGAATTACATGAATAAAGGCTGTTTCTCAAGAACCGTGAACAATTGGATAAATAAAAAATAAGCCATCTGAAGTAGCCAGGTAAAATTAATGCACAGCTTGTACGCTAGGGGTTTTTACAATAGTCCTTTTTTTTTATCTTGATGAGGAACGGATGAGAGGTCGGTGAAAATTGTAATGTGGTTGAACTTTCCATATCAGTTCGCAAATACTGATTGTTGATTCAGCAAGTTGTAAAACAAAATTTGCTAGCATTGGTAGCACTGCAGTCATCTCCTTAAAATGAAAAGTTTAAGCGTGTAGCAAGTGCTGCTTTTCTACTGAGAATTGCACAAATAACTCCAACATTAATATACCCACGTGTGAAAATCTTCCTGACACAGTGTTTAATCCAAGAACTGATGCTGAGAGAAACGTTATCAGATGCCACGACTGCCCCACCAGTATCGACGTGGGACAGTACATGAGACCCCTTGGAGCCCGCAAGATTGATCACGGGGGGGGGGGGGGGGACCATCGCCAAGTCTATCACCGCGTACGCGGTTACCAAACATGTTGATCGTACCCACCACATTATTAACGTGGGTACGACTAGCATTTT